>MJUU01058332.1:0-65790 GCA_002080025.1 Modiolus philippinarum | reverse complement strand
AAAAAAGTATACCGCACGGTTTCGGACCAAATGTAATGAAGTTCCGTCATGACCTAACGAACATTTTCCCCATTACACTTCATCAGCTATCTTTTACGGTTTTCGAGTTTAAGTGATCACAAGGTATTTAGTGAAAAGGGGAGAACTCCGTAACGGAACAAAATTCCGAATGTGGCCCCCGACTGCGAAAAGTTTATGTCTGCCCGGTACTTTGTGCGAAAGCTCAATTCGACATGTCGCGTACAGTTTTGGGCCGAAGAGTTTAAAAGCTGGCGAAAAAAAAAATAATCAGAAGAAATACTATAAGGTCTACCGAGAAGGTTCTCGGGTAGACCTCAATTATTGGCCTAATTGTCTCCAAGTATATAGGACAACCAGATAAATGCCATTACTCCGCAGCAATTCATAGTTAAAGGAATAAGGTAGAAAATATTTGCCTTTCTTTCTGTCACCTAGAAATATTATATGATGTTGCTGATTATAACATGTATCAATTGGCTGGAGTCACTACAAATTAAAAGGCACTATTTTCGAGGTCTGTGAAAAATTGGCGTGTTGAAATAGTGTAGTGCCCCCTGACAATATTATGGCTTTGACATTTAACGCAATCTGGGCACACAGAAGCCATAGTTAGTCGTCATATAAGCGGGAGGTTGATGCATCATTAAACCTGGTTTAACCCACCATTTTATTTATAAAATGCCCGTTCCAAGTCGGGAATATGACGGCTTGCCAAAAATGTTCTGTGTTAGATTGTGTTTCCCTGATTCAGTCGAATGTTATACGGATTTTCTTTACTGGTCTTTTCCTTTTCCTTTGATCGACTTGGACTTTTGTTGTCATTTTATACCTTTCTTGTGATTTCTAGCTGTTTTTTATTTTATTTTATATATTGTGTTTATAATCTTAATTGTGACTTACTTTTACGATTCTCATCTTGTTTATTTAATTCAATTTTGGTTATTGCACAACATATATTTTTTATAGATTCGTTTTAATCGGTGTTCGTCCGGTTGGCTTCTGCTATAAGTCCGGAACTCGAACGGGTTATCCGTTATCTCTTCGGTAAAAGTCCGTTTCAACAATGTAATCTAATGTACATGAACGGACGCAAGACCTTTAAGTAACAAATGAATAACGAATATACAACGCATGAGAACCGAACAAAACGTAAACCTACCGCACATTCATCGGACATTTTGTGAAGTACATGTCCGTTCTAAATTTTGAACATGTTCAAAATTTTTCACCGTACAAAACGGACACCATGTTACTTGTACCATATTTACCGGATAAAGAACGGACGACAAACGTTTATGAATAACAAAATACCGAAGTTACCGTCAATTTATTTTCTGCATATGCGCATTTCGACAACTTATGTCTCGTCAGTGCAGATAAAACCACAACATTTGGAAGTCCATTAAACGAAAAATGTGTACAAGCTGATAGAGAACAAATAACCAAAAGGATCTAAATAGAATACCCAAAATTCATCTAAGGGCAGAGCTTTGCATGAGGGAGATGCTCCTTAGTTTTAAACAAAATTTTGTAAAAGTTAGATATTGCAAATTTGAATAAAATCGGTTTTCGGGTCAGCACCGTAGTACTGACTACTGGGTTGGTGAATACCCCCGGGGACTAACAGTCCACCAGCAGAGGCATCGGCCCAGTGGTAATAAATAACAAAATACCGAATTAACTGTTAATTTATTTTCGGCATATGCGCATTTCGACAACTTATGTCTCATCAGTGCAGATAAAACCACAACATTTGGAAGTCCATTAAAAGAAAAAAGTGTCAAGCTGACAAAGAACTAATAACTAAAACGGATATAATTTATTTTTATACGTTCGGAGTTTGTTTGGTTTATACGGTATAGTGTAAGAGGGGCTCAACATACTTATTATTATTTCTTTTCAATTAAGAGGCATTAGAAATATTAAGAATCATTTGAAAAGTTTTAACAAGATATTGCAACGGTCAAGCAAGTGGTAAAAGTTTCATTTTGAATAGATGTAATTTTACACCCCAAGCCGACGGTTCGAAAGACTGCCTGCGGAGAAAGAAAAACACTTTACACATTGTTAATTTATTGACAGGAGACAACAAATCTTCTCCGGGTCGCGCTTTCAATCAATTAATTTACATACATCGCTGTCAATCAATTATCAACAATGCTTCTATACCTGCGGTCAGTACTTGGGGTGTGAAATTAAATCTCTTTGAATTGAAACTTTTGTCACTCGCTTGACCGTTGCAATATTTGGAAGACCAGAGAGATTCCAAGCAAACACTCGACGTTTAGACAACGTTAAGGCGAAGAGTACGTAATTCATCGCCTCTAGCGGATCTCGGGAATAACAACGTGCGTCGTTAGTAACGTCATGAAGGCAAAATGGACGGCGTCGAATGTTACCGAAATCAATGTTATCGTGAAGGGTCTATTGACTTGATTTTTTTTTATAGAAATGTATAACAGGTCAGTCCAGGTATTTTTGAAATTGTCCAGACAGTATAATATGACCGGTGAAAGGTTTTGGAACTGTTAGTGTTGTTATATACTTTGAAATGTCAGGTTTCTTACGGTATTATACAGTATCGTATTGGTCCCCGAGTGTATTCACCAGCCCAGTAGTCAGTACTTCGGTACTGACCCGAAAGCCGATTCTATTTGGAAGATTACAATATCTAAATTTTTGTAAATTTTGTTGAAAACAAAGGAGTATCTCCCTCGTGCAAAGCCCTGTCCTTAGCTGATTTTGGCTTTACCTTTAGATCATATTGGTTATTTGTTCTCTATCAGTTTTTTTAAACATCTTTGAGTGTATGGTCTTCCAAACATTTAGATTTTATCTGCACTGAAGAGACATAAGTTGTCGAAATGTGCATATATGCCGAAACTAAATTCAGATTAACTTCGGTATTTAGTTAATTGGTCGATACAGATAGACACGAGGGAGAACAACAGATATTCATTATATTGTGCATAATTTTCAATAAGCAGTTGTAATAAAAGTCTTTGTTACTTTTAGTCGACTTTGAATCCTTCTCATTTAAAATTTAAAAAGGTTTGAGGAAATAAAAAAACGCAAATATAAACAAGAGAAAAGAAAAAAATGGATGTATCAATAAATATAGAAATTACTGTAAATTATGTACCAAAATTACTGTAATTCTAATGCCGAAGTTATTGTAAATATCGGGTATTACTGTTTGAATTAAACCGTTCTGTAATTTAAGTACCATATATAGTTTTTGAAAATTCTGAACCGAAGTTTCTGTAAATTCAGCATGTTCTACCGATGCTACGATGAATTTAATACCAAAAGTCAAAAGTTACTGTTAGTTTAGTATCGAAGTTAATATACATATATTTCGTACCGAAGTTTCAGTCCCACTGAAGTTTCTGTAAATTTAGTACTGTATATACTACCGTGCGTTTTGTGGGATGGGGGCGAAAGGGAATCTCACGCCGATTTCCCGTCATTAAAATGAGCAAATTCCGAAATCCCGGACCTTTCATTGGCGAAAAGTTCCAACCCCGGAAGATTGTATATAAAAACAAATTTTTGTCAGTCCCGTTAATAAAATTACCATAAAATCCCGATTTCCCTGGTCTAAAAATGACCCTTTCCCTTGCCCCGATAACATTTTCTTCCCGAATTCCCGGCCTAGAAAAACGGCCATCCGATTTCGATAAGTAACAAATGGTCAATCCAGGCGACCCAAAAATGGTCTTGCCACCCCACCCCCCTCTTTTGCGAATTACTGTAATATAGTAACGAAGTTACAAATTCAATTCGGGAATGACTGTTAATTTAATTAGTAATTCAGTTCGGAAATTAAAGTTAATGTACTTCGGAAATTACTGTCAATATAATAAATACCTTTATAGTTCATCTTAATTTTGTGCCAAAGCTTTTGTAACTACAGTATTTACTATCAAAGTTGTGTTTAATTTAGTACCGAAGTTACCGTAAATTTGAGGTGTTGGACAGGTGGGTCCCTTTCTCCTTACTCCCATCCCATTCGGTCTTCTTTATCTCGCCCCTATTTCCTTTCTCTCTTTACTATGAACGCCCCCCTCAAATTGGTTCGAAAGGTATATTTAATCTAGTATCGAAGGGCGAAGGGGATACTCACCCCGGAACCCCGACTTTATATTTTTCTAAATTCCTAACTACAAAGAAACTTAAAGAGTGATGAAATCCCGATCCACGGTAAATTTATTCCCCGGAATCCCGGGCTTAAATCATTCCGGGTTAAAAAAAAAAAACTAGCCCCTCTAGAATAGAAGTAGTATCTGATATACATGTGCAGTTACCTTATTTTTTGTGCTGTCTTTTTTTTTCTCACTGCATTGGGCTGCTTGGTGTGTAATGATGTGTATAGAGCTATGAAAGAATATTTCAGATTATCCATTTCAGATTAATTACTGATAGTAATTACTAATATTTTATAGTTATTATGGTAAATGGGAATTGTCATTCCGAGTTAAACAGGATTCGCAAAAATTTGCTTCTTGCATACGTTAAAACACAAACTTCATTATACTTGATTAAATGGACAAACAATAAAAGGATTTCTTTACAAACAAGATACCTCATTCAGAAGATTTGTAAAATATATATTTTTTACCATGCAGGATGTGGTCACAAAACATGTCCGGAAATTCGGAATTTGCTAAATCTATAGAGCAAATCGGAATGAGAACCCCTCTCGCCCAACTCAACCCCAGTGTATGGAAAATGGAAATAGGTTGGGTTAAAGATTCACTATACAATCGTGATTTTCTTTGACATTTGAATTTAAACAAAAAAGTCGGAACAGACGTGTAAAGAGGTATGGCCACTTTCCCGTGAATTCATTTCATTCAGCATAGCAATTTTGCAAATTCATAATACCCCGGTATATTCCCCAAAACTGTTTAAACATTTCATCTGTCAATTACACTATAAAAAAAAAGATAACAAATTCAAATACATTTTCACACGTATAGATAAAAGATCAATTAAGCCACTGTACCTGTCATTTGTATGCAATTTTGACAAATTTTTCTGGATTTTTGTTAAAATTCGTTGCACAGTACCTTCAGAACCAAACTATGCTAATTGCCATTTTGAAGGGAAATTGTTTACAATCGCATAAAAAAATGGTTGGGTTCTTTATGTCCTAAGGGTTGTACTATCATCACAAATACTGTAAAAATGACATAAACGGACACAAACCGACTGCTAATGTCAGAAAACATACAAGTGTGGCATATATATTTTTTTTATTTCATAGGAAGCACATTTATCATATACCACCTTATGCGATTTTCGACGATATTTAGGCTTATTTTGAAAATGATCCAACATAGGAACAAAATTCACGGATAAATGGCCATCGTCTTCCGAAAGAGAGGAATCTCTTTTTGTAAAATATATAATTTAAAAATGCCAATTTTAAATAAATTGATGCAATGTGCATCTAAAGTTTGATACAATAACAAAGCGCAAAAAGATAATAAAGTTCGGACGATTGGGAAATTTTATATATAATTATAGTAAGTACGGTAAGTAATAATCGAACTAAAATTTCTTGTACTATAGGGAAACGGGATAGAGAAAGGGGAGGTTTGGGTACCCATAAACCGGTTTAACCCTACCACTGGCTTTTGCTGGTGCCGGTACCAAGTCCGGCTATCCCGAGTTCCTATCGTTATTTATGTTTGTCTCTTGTTTTCATTATTGTTTTTCTGGTGCAGTTTGCTTGTAAATTGTGGCATGTGATTGTAGTTCCTGGCCATTGTAGGTGTTTGCTGTTTTCCTGTTTTTGTAATTGTACTACAACAGTTAATTGCGGCAATCGCATCGGAAGATCTGTAAAGTCTTATTTGTATTCGATTTTTTCTGATAAATGTTAATGTTTATAAAATAACAACAACAGTCTACACGAAAAATGATAATTGGTAGTGCCATGCGTTACAGTAAAAAAGCGACGTCTTTGGTAACGTCGCCGGAAAAACGCATTTTTTACATTAAAATCCATCATTCAAAGCGATATATCTTGAAAACGAGCACGGTTGCTAAGGACTTTCTTTACATCGATGCATTCGAAATTAGTTTTTGAATAAAATATCAAATTTTCAAAAAAAAATGTTGGATAAATAAATTTGCAAGCACGATTTAAGTAAAAGTACAATCTGATGTTTACGATTTTTCCCTATATATCCTTTGTAATTTTAGTGTTTCATGCAGTAAGCTTCAAATAGTAATATCTCGAAAATTAAAACGGTGACCCCCAAATTTTTTTCGATTTTCTGTATTATATTTCCAAGTACTATTTGTATACGAAATTTAAAAAAAATCGTTGGAGTAGTTAATTACGTACACTTCGCCTTAATGAAAAGTTACCTATATGCTACGTCAACTTCACGTTGTAGTATCGTAGTGTATAAGTAACAAAAACGTGTACGTTTGAATAACGTTGTAGAGATGTTGTGCAAGAGCATAACATTTAAAGATCGTGTTTAGAAGGTTGTAATATGATATTATCTCTAACATTAACACAAAATGTTAATAACGTTTCGAAAAAAAACATCAAAAACATTCTATAAACGACCATGTAACGTACAGTCTAATGCGAGTTTTATAAACGTTCAACGACGTGATTGGAACATAGAATAACATGTAAAAAAGATATATTAAAAAAATGAATAAATTAATAAGAAGATTATGCATTTAATGATTTTTTATTGAAGTTATGTATTCTAGTATATGCATGAAATCATTATGCTAAACTCCTCATGTGAAGGGATCTTGGTGGAAGCTGTATACTGAGGGTACATAACTTTATTTGTCATTTGGTAATTGGTCTGGAGCCGGCATGTCAGTTAACTGCTAATAGTCTTTTGTAATTTCATGTTTATGTCCGTATATTTAGTTCTTCACAATTGACTCAGTCCTGTTGCTAACTGAATTTTACTGTTGTCACGATTGTTGTAGAAAGCCGTTGTGGAATTCATTCCCTATTCATTGATATTTTAGATATCAATAAATAATTATAGATATCAATAAATCATTTATAGATATTTATAAATTTTTATAGATATCTATAAATCAGCATTTATTGATATCAATAAATACAGCTTTATTTGAAAATGATTTGTTGATATTAAGAAATGAATTATTATTTACAGATGATTTATATATATTTAAAATAGTGTATGATTTATAGATATTAATAAATCATTTATAAATCATTTTTAAATATCAATAAATGGTGCTATTTATTAATACCTATAAATGATTTTTTGATATCTATAACTCAGTTCAAATCTCCATAATTCGATTTATTAATATATATAATTCAAATCTCCATAAATCGCCTTTGCAACCCAGACCATTTTAGTATTGGTAAAGTATACCATATAAAGAGTTCAGATGACCAAGATTATTTTTTAATATCTATAATTCAATTCTAATATCCATAAATCGCTTCGGTGACACTGATCAGTACTTACAATGTAAATGGTGAATAAAAGGATATGGAGTAAATGCACATGAGACAAAGTCTCTGCAAATACATGGTAAAAAAACAAGCAAAGGAACAACGCTTTTATTGTTGTTCTTCATCTTGAAGTCACCATGAGGCTTTCAACAATGAGCTTTGCTCATACCTCATAGTAAGTTCAAGACGGCCCCTAGCACCGGTTTAAGCGGAATTCTTTGCTAATTGTCGAGCAACGCTACATCCATGTCTTTCTTGGTCATGGGTGCGGGATTGTCAACAAACATCAATTAAACTGGCAAAGTGCTCTTACAATCACTGTAATCCTTTGCCCGACAAAAGCACTAGTGTCTTAAGCTAGTGGACAACTACAACATATAGACAAACAAAGGGCACTCATCACGTCGAATGTAAGAAAACTTGGCGTTATAAAATAGTGAGATGTGGGCACTTAAAACAGGTGGTCTGGATTACATTTCGAAAATTACAAAAATAATTGCCAAAATTTGAAAGTATCAATAGTATATCTATATGAGAAATTCTCTCCCGCACAAGTACACCATACCTGAAAAATATAGCGAGCATACATCTCTCGCACGGGGAATCGTTTTACTATATAAAGAGTTCAGTTGACCCCGACTCTTTAAATATCCATAAATCGCCTCAGTGCCACTGATCATAACGTTGTATTTCTTTAAACGCGGTAAGGACAATGATTTTGATAAAATTACATTTAATATGTATTTTATTTTTAATTCATTTCATTAATTTTTCTAATTTTTCTTTGCTATTACGGCTGAAAGAATGTTCAACTTAATAGTGTGAGATGCATACTCGAGTGATAAATAAAAACTTTCGATTTGAAGTGTTCATCCACAATGCAATCGTGTGCGGTGATATAATCATGACGATTGAATTACATGCTAAAATACTGATGTTATTGGTTATTATTCAAAATGTAAAAACAAACTAGATTTGCAATATCAAGCAATTGCTGAAGTCACCCACCTTAGACCACCAATTCGATGAATCCACAAGATTCACAGCCTCGAAATCTACATAGAAATGAATTTTCGTTGAAATCCGACAATGTTGAAAATTTAACGCATTTCGACAGCCATCTTAGAAACAGCGGCTATTTTGAATTTTTTGTCGCATAGATTCCTACCTCTCATCTTACTGAACATTCATACAAAATATGAACTAATTCCTGTAAGCAGTTCCTGAAATATAGAATCCAGAATTTTTCAACGTAAATTGGCGGCCATCTTGGAAATGGCCGCCATTTTGAAATTTTGATGCCGAACATAAACTATGGGTAGTGGTCAAACTTCCTGCAAAGTTTCAAAACATTTCATCGAGCCACGTCAAAATAATCGCTCGGACAAAAATTAGTGGAAGAAAAAAAAAGAATAATAATTAAAAGTCAATTGTTCAGAGAACAATTGCAAGGTCTTTCACCAGTTTTCACCATGATTACATGTTTGAGATTGATTTTGTTGTCTATTTCGGTAAAATATGTGAAACAAACAAAAGTTCTGACTTTAATTAGTCTTTTGCTCAACGGTTGTCAAGGACTTTTTCGAAAAAATATCTTGTTGCTAAGGACATGAAAGTCACATCTGGTTGGCAATGTCATTTATTTCCTCTTTACAAAATTATAAAATTTTTTGCTTAGGTTGCTAAGGACTTTTATGGCAAATAATGTTGTTGCTAAGGACCTTGACCTTTGGCCTTGACCCCATTTTGTTGGCCATATTGAACTGAACATTTGGTCTTCTTTTAGTTTCGTTGCATCTTTAATAGTTGACATATAAGCAAAAACCCTAAGCGATAAGAAGGTTTAAGGTCATCAGTGACCTTGACCGGTGACCTTTGACCTTGACATTTTAGATGGACATATATGACTTTTGAACTATGGGGAAGGTTTCAGGTCTCTACGACTTACGGTTTCTGAGAAAAAAAAATTTTACGGAACCTCAAAATTTTTCAAAGGGCAATAACTCAAAAATAACATACCGTACAGTTTCGGTCTAAATGTAACAAAGTTCCGCCATGACTCAAGGAACATTTTACCTATTTCCTTAATCAGATATCTTATACAGTTTCCGAGTTTCAGCGATAACAAGATTTTTGGTTGCGGGGCAGATAAATCCGTTACTAAAAATAGGTCAATATGCTTGCGTGACTTTTGAGATCCCACTTTGATGTCGATTTATTACATCAAGTATCGAAATGATATGTCGTGTAGTTTTTTCACAGCTTTTGCGGCGGACCAAAAAGAAAGAAAGAAGAAGAAGAAGAAAAAAATCCGAAGAATTACAATAAGTAGGAAAAAGAAGAGAAACCGGGAAAGGTCTTTCACTGTGGTGAAAGACCTAATCAGAGGAAACGTAGAATAACAACATGTCACACCGACTGGGTACAGGTCAACTCGTACCTTTGCTAACTTATACCTTAACAACTCGTACCTAATTTCTACCATCTCGTACCCTTTCGAAGCTTATGAAATTACATGTATATATTTTAACATTGGAGATTATTTTTTTTGTCTGGGTTGACATAATAAAAAAAAAAACTTTTCGGAAGTACCTTATTTTATTTGCATAAATAAATAATTACCGGTAATTTGCAATACTCCAGTTGTCTCATAAAGAAATAAGTTTTAATGCAATGTAATTGATTTCATATTTATGCTAACAGTATAAACATTTTGATTTTGCAACTTCGAAAGGTTATAATAGAGCAGAATTTTCAAAAACAACAAAAACTGAAATTGAATTGTTTTGGTCATATTTAATGATTAAGTTTAAACCGAAGACTTAAAATCTACTTTTCCAATCATATTCATGCTAAAAATGCATAAAATCTTAACTTCGTAAATATAAACTCCTTCGAAAGGTTATTTTTGAGTGAAATTTTCAAAAAAATTGATTGTTTTGGTCATTTTTAATGCTGAAGTTTAAACTGAAGACTTCAAATCTACTTTTTCAATCATATTCATGCTAAAAATACATTAGATTTTAACTTTGCAACATATAAATTCCTTCAGAAGATTTTTACAGAGTAACATTTTCAAAAAAGTTGAATTGTTTTGGTCATTTTTATACTTAAGTTTAAATCGAAGACTTAAAATCTACTTTTTCAATCATATTCATACTAAAAAGACATTAAATTTTAACTTCGCAACATAAAAAATCTTTCGAAAAGTTATTATTGAGTGGAAATTGAATTGTTTTGGTCATTGTTAATGATTAAGTTTAAACCGAAGACTTAAATCTACTTTTCTAATCATATTCATGCTAAAAATACGAAAAAAAAAATTAACTTCACAAAATATAAACTCCTTCGAAAGGTTATTTTTGAGTAAATTTTTCAAAAAATTTGAATTATTTTCGTCATTTATTAATAATTAAGTTTAAACTGAAAACTCAAAGTTTACTTGTTCAATTATATTTATGCTAAAAACACATTAAATTTTAACTTCGCAACATAAAAACTCTTTTAATAAGTTATAACTGAGTACAATTTTCCAATAATTGAATTGTTTCGGTCATATTTAATGATTAGATTTGAAGCGAAGACTTAAAATAAAAAAAATAACTTCGCAAAATTTTAACTCCGTCGAAAGGTTTTTTTTTAAATAAAATTTTCAAAAAAATGTAATTGTTTTGGTCATTTTTAATTCTTAAGTTTAAACTGAAGACTCAAAATTTACTTTTCCAATCATGTTCATGCTAACAAGAGGCTCTCACGATCCTGTATCGCTCACCTGGGTCATGGCTGACACAATAATTCAAAATAATCACAACGTTTAAGGTTCTCATTTTCAAATTTGTTTATTTACTGTTTAAGGGTCTCATTATTAAGTTTGCTGATGTTATATGATCAAAATTAAACTATGTTCCCCACTCGTAGCTATTTTTGATGGGGCGTACACCGACTGTCACCTTTCTTGAAGAAGACCATGTAAGGATCATTCTGCCTCACTTTGGTTCCAATTGGCATAGTATTTTCAGAGGAGATCTTCAAATGATTTCCCATGGGGTCCAAGGTTAAACAATGTTCCACGCTGACTGTCATTTTGGATGCTATGCGGACATGCCAGACACATTTTATGAAGGGGACCAAGTAAGGACCATTTTGACTAAGTATGGTTCCAATTGGCCATGTATTTTTAGAGGAGATCTTTGAATATGTTTCCCGATATGGTCCAATGTTAAAAACACGTTCCCTCCTTGCGGCCATCTTGGATATGATGTGGACTTGCTGGACACATTTTTCAAAAGGGTCCACCTAAGGACCTTTGTGACTACGTTTGGTTCCAATTGGCCTAGTATTTTCAGAGGAGAAGATTTTTGCAATACTGTCCAATTTTGGAAAAAGTTCCCCGCTGACGGCCCTCTTGGATGACATGCAGACTTGCCGGACACAATTTTGAAAGGGGACCACCGAAGGACTATTGTAAACAAGTTTGGTTCCAATTGGCGCAGCGGTTTCAGAGAATATCTTTGAATGCTTTCCCATGGGGTCCATTGTTTAACCGCGTTCCCTTCTGGCGGCCATCTTGGATATGATACAGACTTGCCAGACATTTTCTTAAAAGGGGCCATTGTGCCCAGCGGTTTCAAAGAAGAAGATGTTTGAATGAAAAGTTTGCGATGGACGGACCACTAACACAGTGATGGCAAGAAGATCACCATGGCAGAGCCATGCAGGTCAGTTATAAAATTCTGCAGGCAATGAAGTTAAGATGCTACTTCAATATTTATCTGGCAGAGACGTTTGCAAAAAATTCCATATGCCACAATAATCTTTTATATACAATTATTATTTATTTACGAAATAAGTATAAAGTACGAAAGTATTTTTGCACAAAAAAATAAAAATTTGTACAAAAACACTTTTTTGCTCTTGATTATGTAACAAATAATTATTTTTAATAAAGTGATAGCAGGGAACTTGAAAGAGAAAAGTACACCAAAGAAGATTTGAAAACAGAATTTAAAGGGAAATAACCCATAACCATGTGGCATTGAATTTTTTCTTTTTTTTGTGAAAAAGAGTCAATAACTACAACACAGGCTGTTGGATTTCCTTCAAAATTTCAGAGTATGTAGATTTTGATATGCTGAACATTTAAAAAAAAAAATGCAAAAATGGAAAATGGGCTGTAACTCTGAGACGGGTTTTCCGATCTTCTTCAAAATTACAGGGTAGATAGATCTCGTCGTTCGAAACAATTTAATCGCATGTCAGATTTTTTATATCTGCAACGGTTTCTGAGTTATTTGCCAAAAACAGCAATTTACCCCTATGTTCTATTTTCAGTAACAGCGGTCATGTTGTTTGGTCCTCGGACTAACCGAATACATTTTCAAACTACATACCCTGGTGATGACCCAGGCCAAGTTTGGATTAAATTGGCCCAGTGGTTTCAGAGATGAAGATTTTAGAAAAAAAGTTTACGACGGACGGACGGACGAGCTCAACCTGGCATAGCCAGGTGAGCTAAAAGACATTAAAATTTAATTTCGCGACATATAAACTTCCTTTGAAAGGTTATTATTAAGTAAAATTTTCAAAAAGATGGATCGTTTTTGTCATTTTAATGATTTAGTTTCAACTGAAGACTTAAAATCTGCCTTTCGAATCATATTCATGCTAAAAATACATTTAATTTTAACTTTGCAACAAATAAACTCCTTCGGAAGATTATTACAGAGTAAAATTTAAAAAAATGAATTGTTTTGGTCATTTTCAATGATTAAGTTTAAACCGAAGACTTGAAATATACTTTTCCAATCATATTCATCCTAATAAGACATTAAATTTTAATTTCGTAACATGTAAACACCTTCGAAAGGTTATATAAAGTAAAATAAAAAAAAATGAATTTTTTTGGTCATTTTAAACCGAAAGACTTAAAATCTACTTTTCCAATCATATTCATGCTAAAAAGACATTAAATTTTACCTTTGCAATATAAAAACTCTTTCGAAAAGTTATTATTGAGTAAAATTTTCAAAAAAATTGAATTGTTTTGGGCATTTGTAATGCTTAAGTTTAAACTGAAGACTCAAAATCAAATTTACTTTTCCAATCATATTCATGCTTAAAAGACCTTAAAATTTAATTTCGCGACATATAAACTCCTTTGGAGCACCTGATGATACCTCAGTTTTTATAAGGGTTCACACTGCTAGTGCTTTCGTTTTGTGGCGTTTGTTATGTCTTTGTCATACTGTCTCAATTCGTGTTGCTGTGAATTGCCGTGATTTTGGATATATGATTTGAGAATTTTCCCTTTCCTCGTTCTTGCCTCGGTATTCGTTTGCCAATGTATTGAAAGGTTATTATTAGGTAACATTTTCAAAAAATGGAATTGTTTGGGTCATTTTAATGATTTAGTTTCAACTGAAGACTTAAAATCTACTTTTCCAATCATATTCATGCTATAAAGACATTAAAGAACTTCGCAACAAATAAACACCTTCGAAAGATTATTACTGAGTAAAATTTTCTAAAAAATTGAATTGTTTTGGTCATTTTTAACGATTAACTTTAAACCGAAGGCTTAAAATCTAATTTTCCAATCATATTCATACTAAATAACCAAATACCGAAGTTGCTGTGAATTTATTTTCTGCATATGCGCATTTCGACAACTTATGTCTCTTCAGTGCAGATAAAATCTAAACGTTTGGAAGAACATATAATCATAGATGTTAAAAAATGATAGAGAACAACACATGAACAAATACCAAATATGATCTAAATTTAAAGCCAAAATCAGCTAAGGACAGAGCTTTGCATGAGTTAGATACTCCTTAGTTTTCAACAAAATTTTACAAAACTTTAGATATTGCAAGGTTCGAAGTGGAATCGGCTTTCGGGTCAGCACCGAAGTACTGACTACTGGGCTGGTGAATACCCTCGGGTACTTACAGTCCACCAGCAGAGGCATCGACCCAGTGGTAACAAATACCTAAATACCGAAGTTGTTGGGAATTTATTTTCTGCATTTGTGCATTTCTACAACTTATGTCTCTTCAGTGCAAATAAAATCTAAACGTTTGGAAGACCATAAAATCAAAGATGTTAAAAAACTGATAGAGAATCATGAACAAATACCAAATATGATCTAAATTTAAAGCCAAAATCAGCTAAGGACAGAGCTTTGCATGAGGGAGATACTCCTAGTTTCAACAAAATTTTACAAAAATTTAGATATTGCAAGGTTCGAAATGGAGTCGGCTTTCGGGTCAGCACCGATGTACTGATTACTGGGCTGGTGAATACCCTCGGGGACTAACAGTCCACCAGCACAGGCATCGACCCAGTGGTAACAAATAACTAAATACCGAGGTTGCTGTGAATTTATTTTCTACATATGCGCATTTCGACAACTTATGTCTCTTCAGTGCAGATAAAATCAAAGATGTTAAAAAAAACTGATAGAGAACAACACATGAACAAATACCAAATATGATCTAAATTTAAAGCCAAAATCAACTAAAAAGACATTAGATTTTAACTTCGCAACATATAAACTCCTTGGAAAGGTTATAATAAAGTAAGATTTTCAAAAAGATTGAATTTTGTGGGTCATTTTTAATGATTAAGATTAAACCGAAGACTTACAATCTACTTTTCCAATCATATTCACGTTAAAAAGACATTAAAATACTTCGCAACATATAAGCTCCTTCGAAGGATTATTACTGAGTAAAATTTTGTAAACAAAAATTTAATTGTTTTGGTCATTTTTAATGATTAAGTTTAAACCGAAGGCTTAAAATCTACTTTTCCAATCATATTTATACTAAAAAGACATTAAATTTTAACTTCGGAACATATAAACTCCTTCGAAAGGTTATAATAAAGTGAAATTTTCAAAAAAATTGAAATTTTTGGTTATTTTTAACGATAAAATTTAAACCGAAGACTTAAAATCTACTTTTCGAATCATATTCATGTTAAAAAGACATAAAATTTTAACTTCGCAACATATAAACTCCTTCAAAAGGTTATAATAAAGTAGAATTTTCAAAAAATTTTTAAGATTACCAAAAAATTGAATTGTTTTGGTAATCTTAAAGCTTTAATGATTAAGTGTAAACCGAAGACTTAAAATCTACTTTGCCAATTATATTCATGCTTAAAAGACATTAAAGTTTAACTTCGCAACATATAAACTCCTCTGAAAGGTTATAATAAAGTAATTCCAAAAAATTGATTTGTTTTGGTCATTTTTGATAACTAAGTTAAAACCGAAGACTTAAAATCTACTTTTCCAATTATATTCATGCTAAAAGGACATTAAATTTTAACTTTGCACCATATAAACTCCTTCCAAAGGTTATTATAAAGTACACTTTGCAAAAGAACTGAATTATTTTGGTCATTTTTATCGATTAAGTTTAAACCGAAGACTTGAAATCTACTTTTCTAATGATGTTTATAATAAAATTCATTAAATTTTGGACTACATAATATATAAACTCCTTCGAAAGGATATTACAAAAAACACTTGAATGTCTATAAAAGACAAAAAAAAATGTATTTCAACACATGTTAACGCCTTAAAAGTAGAATTTCCAAACATTTTTTGTGGTCATTTTCATGAATTCAGGTTAACCCGAAGACTATATTTATGCTAAAAGCAGATGTCTCTGCTACAACTCATTAAATTTTGGACTACGCAATATATAAATGTTTCATAAAGCAATATTCGCTTTTATACAATATAGATATGGCAGAGATAAAGGGATAAAACAAAAATGGTTGTTACATTCAGAATCCAAGAATAAGGTTGATAAATTAAGTTAATTATTAAAGTTTTTCTTTCAAATATTTTTTTTGGTATTTGTTAGAACAAGCATACAACATAATTGTTCAGTTACATATTTAAATAGTTTCTCAAATGATTCAAAGCACTATTAAATAGTTTGCTAGATATATTAAAACATATATTGTATTCATCGTCTTTTATGCGTTTAAAGTAATACAGGTAATGATCAGTGTATGGATATTTAAAAAGTCGAGGTCATTTGAATTCTTTATATAATATACATTTTTAATTTGTGAGAACTGATCAGTGTCACAGAGGCGATTTATAAATATAAGAATTGAATTATAGATATTAAAATATAATATGAGTCAGCTGAACTCTTCATTTCATATACAATAAATAATACGATTACTAATCAGTGGAACAGGGGCGATTTATAGAGATTTGAATTATAGATATCAATAAATCGAATTATCGCTAATTTGCTTAATTTTCAGTTGTTCGCGAGCGACGATAATTCTATTATCACTGCACTGCGCTGATACGAACATATTATCATCAATCTCTATGGGACGTTAGCAACAGTGTATTAATATGACATCGCGTGACGTTTCGTGACAAATATAATCCCAAGAAAGAAAGCGCCATATTTAACCAAATATAATATGTTTAACTAAAAAAATATTTCATTGGAAAAGGAAACATATATATGATATATTTCAATATCATAATTAGCGATAAAAACACTATTAGTAATTTGTTTTGCTCGGATGGATTTCTCAGCTTGCATTGCATCTTGTGCTGTCGCACTCGATACAATACAAGCAGAAAAATCCATACTCGCAAAACAAATTCCTAATAGTATATATTTATAGAGATTTTAATTAAAGATATCAAGAAACCGAATTATGGATATTTGAGTTATAGATATTTAAAAATGAATTATAGATTTGAAAAATGAATTATAGATATGAATAATTCGCACTATTTATTAATATCAATAAGTGATTTATTGATATTTAAAAGTGATTTATAGATATCTGTAAATCATTTATTTATATCTATAATGCATTTATAGATATCAATAGATAGGGAATAAATTCCACAACGGCTTTCCATAGATTGTTTTTTTTATTCATCACATTGGCTATAGGGGGAAGGTTTGGGCCCAATAACACTAGTTTAACCCCGCCACAGCAGGTTTGTGCCTGTCCCAAGTCAGGAAATTTATTAAGCCTTTGTGTGTCTTGTCCGTTCTCTAGTTACTTTACTTTATGTCTATAGGAGTCTAGGATGATGTTTATTTCGCTGAACTTGATTATCTTTATTCAGGGGCCGACTCCGACCTGTCGTTGGGTGTAGGGTTTCCTCACCGTTCATTGAAGATCTTATGGTGGCTTTGAGTTGTTACTACTCCCCTTCGGGTCGTTGTCCCTTTGACACATTCCCCGTTTCCCTTCTTTTTTTCTATTCATATGGATAAACAAAATTTATCAATTTCTGTAAATAACAAAATACTGAAGTTACTGTTCAATTTAGTTTCTGCATATGCGCATTTCGGCAACTTATGTCTCTTCAGTGCAGATCAAATTAAAACATTTGGAAATCCATATATCAAAATATTTGTGAAAGCTGATAAAAAACGAATTACCAATAGGATAAAGATATTTTTTATATTCCGTTTACTTTAGATCTTCAATTGTACTCATAGCCAGTAATTAACTGTACACTATACCCATTTTGTACGTAATAAAATATACTAAACATCACCTGTTTCATGCCGTCCATAAACAATGCAAAATTTTTGAAAAAATTTGTGATCATACTTTTTAAAATTTTCAGTACATAAACTTCATTGATTTCTCATATATTTTTGCAAAATTTGAAACGTCCATGAAATAATACTAAAGTTACTATTATCTGAATTTCCTGCTTTGGTGGATTGACTTTTAGGGTAGAAGGAATAAAATGAAAAATATACTTTAAAAGTACATTTTCAACACCTGAATCCTTTGGAAGTATTCCATATGAACCATGAATAAAATAATTCAGAAAAAAAGATTTAAAGATAAAAGTGTCTTAAAATTTCTAAAAATGACGTGTCAATTAATATGAAATAAATTGAATCTAAATTATGTACAAAAATTGTCGAATATTAATACCATACAAAATTTTATACGTAAGCAAAACTTTACAGATAAGGCAGTATTTTGATGTGAATATTCTTAGTCATTATATCTCAAAATAAAAGAGAAAAATGTTTTTTTGTTAACAACATTAAGTCAATACCTGCAAATATCAATTATTTCTGAAGTTTGAAATTTTACCTAATACTTTTTATACCTGCATTTTAAACTTTTTTTACATTATAAATTTCGTATTTTGGGTTCTAGTGCTGCTGATGAGGAAAATATTTCCGAAATGGCCATACAACTCATCAAAAATGTTGCAGTTGTAGTTAACATATGTGTTATGGTCTCATGTTCATTTACTCCATATCCTTTCATAAAACATTTAATACAGGAGCTTATCTTTAAATGCAGTGTTGAGTTGGTAAAAAAAATTCCCCATGCTAGAGATGAATGCTCTTCATTTCTTCTTAGATATGGTGTACTTGTACATGATATAGTATCTCACACTTTGTTCAATTATTATTATCTAAATTTATTCTAAAACTGAAGGTTTAACTCCCTCCATTGCAGTTTTGTATTTGATATAACTGATTATTTGGATTTTGTTTGATTTTATTTTTTTGACATTGTGGATTTCCTTTTTTGGGTTATAGTGCTGCTGATGAGGAATAGATTTCCGAAATGGCCATACAGCTCATTAAAATCATTGCAGTTGGAGTTAACATATGTGTTATGGTCTCATGTTCATTTACTCCATATCCTTTCGTAAAATAAATAAAATTAAATGATGATTAATCGACGCTCTTGATAATTAAAAATATTAGTAAAAAAGGTGCGATGGAATATCTGATGTATAACCAAATTGTCTTTCCCATGTCTATGAAATCTACCCTCAAACGCAGTGTCGTTGTAATTTTTGTTATTCTTTTAATACGATGGTCGATATCGGCCAGACAAAATAAAAATTGATGAAAGATGTTCTTGTACGTTACTTTAATGTACACAAAATACAAATTGATGAAAGAATTTTTTGTTCTTTACTTTCACTTTTACATATTTCTTAACTGGTGAAAGGGTTTTGTGTACATTACTTTCATGTTTTAAACTAATTATAATTTTTGCAAATCTCAATTTCGAAAAGTAATTAATCGATTTATAATCACAAACACTATATATTGTCGATAATTAATTTCATTCTAAGGGGAGGCTTGACGTGCCATAAAACCGGTGTAATCCACCGTTTCTTTTGAAATGCCAGTTCTAAGTCAGGACCATTTTGATCGATAATTTGTCCGATGGTTTCCACCTGATTTGTCTTTTTCTCAATGACTTCGGCTCTTTACATTTCTGTTCAGTAATCTTGTTATTATTTCTATTTGCAGTATCTTAAGGTAAGTGAGAACCGGACCATTAGTCTAAAACGAACAACATATGGACAATTTCAACATCGGGAATACAAAGAAACAAACACACAACGTGAGCATAGCACAGAAAAGAAAAATGATGCCACACACATATACGAAAATGAACAACATGGACCCAATAAAAGTCCATGATTTAGTAGAGTAAGCATCCCCTGCTTCTATAAGACAATTGCAGTGTTGAACACGTAGTAAAGTCAAATTCGGTAGAAGAAAAACAAACTGAATTGGGAAACTTTATTGGTAATTGCTATAGTACTGACTTGAGAAAGTGGGTTTTTTTTGACAGAAAACTTAACACTGGATTTGTTTTTCTCAGTTAAAAATAAATATAACCCCTGATAAATAAGTCTATACTTCATTATCAATAATATCTGGCCATTTTAGCACTGAATGGTGTTTTTTCAACATTCTCTATATTTGAAAAGACGTGCATTACTTTTTTTATACAAAAATATGTCATGGTTTGAAATTGTATATCGATCGATATCAGCTACAGTTATGTAATTTCAAAACATGATAAACGAGCCTCTGGCGAGTTTTTTATATTTGAAATCACACAACGAGAGTTGATATTGTGCGATATACAAGTCTTCCGAGTTTTCAATACTATTTCTTTTATGATTTTTATGAATAGATGACTTTTATATTAATGCCAAACTGCTGTTCTGTGTTTGTTTGCTTGCAATGTAGCTGTTTTGTTTGTATCAAAACTGTTACTAGGTAACGTGTATCACACAGCGGCCAATAGAAACGTTGAAATATGATAAAAATAGTTGGGGTATTAATAAGACTAGTAGGATTGCCTGTGGAACTGTAAATAATCACCTATTTAACAAGAGTGTCTAAATAGTGTTTCTTCCAAACAATCACAATATTGTTAGAAGCTTTGTCTGCAAATATAATGACGTAATTTTCTTGGAAGTGTGGCAAAAAATTTATAACAAGAGAATTATCAATAATAGTTGGCCTCGTAGTCTTCAAAGATGTTTTCAAGTCCCGGATACGATTACCAATTCATGACTCAATGTACCTGATCCGGTCTTACAATGTCTCCCCTATCATTTCACCTTCTTCTGGCATAGTTCCCAACTGCATTTATCAAAATCTTTGATATTTACTTCAAGGTGGTTTACTGTGGCTCAAAGAGTTTTTGAACCTTTTGAAAAAATATTTAGTAATTTCTGGTTTTCGACAATATCTCGGTTACCGGTTATCACGGGTCCAGCAGTACTATCATTAAATTTGGACGAGGCAAGGTTAATCAGCTGTTTATGCTCTAAAGTCATAAACCTGGAAATTACGCAATGCCCGTATGGGATTGAAAATATAAGTTGCAATAGGATTAGTGCACGGATACGATATACGCGGAACATATCGGTATTTGAAAGACGAAGGAATGTTTGATTTCATTGTTTTATTGTGCAGAATGTTGGAGAGTTTAATGTCATCTAAGCCTTTGTTTGCGAACTGAATTTTAATAAATGATCTGTTTTCAGGTTTATTTACATCTGTTGTTTCAGGCTTGAAAAGTCTGTGTTGGAAATATTTCGATTACGATAGCTGTGAATTAATATTAAAAATAGAATGCCAGTCGGTGACTTGTGAATCTAAACATACATTGAAGATCGAAATAAACTTTTGAAATGACGCTTTATTGAAGTCTGAAAGATATTGTTGACAATTTCTCAATTTTCATCTACGATTTTGTTCCTTTCAATGTCCTCATGTGTATTTCCAAAAAGTGTTTTTAATTTTTCTTCCTTTTATTTTGAATACTCAAATATGGTACTTTCTTATTAGGCATTGCATTAAATATATCTTGCAGGCGGCTTTTTTAAAAATTTTATCATACCAATAAAATTGTTGGCGTAACGAAGCAAATACAGATCTTCATAAGCACTGGCAAACCCCGTCCAAGCATTTTTTCAACATCTCTTGAAAATCTGTCTGCACCTATATAACACAATTACAATTTTATGCGTGTGTAATGAATTATATTATAATGTTCTTCTTATTGTGATTTATACATGACTATGGTAATTAAAGAAATGTGATTGACCATAAAATTGTTCAGCATTATCTGTCCCGAGTGTGACACAAGTCACACTTCCGATAAAAAAAACGGTCTAGTTATTGTCGATGTTTTTCAGTTTTGTAATAAAGTCTTGATCTACTCGAAGGTTGTTCCTCATTGGTGAAATAAAAACATTGTAATGATTTTCGAATCATAGTGGCGACATTTATGACTTCTTTCGTGACAAGTACGGTAGTGACTGAGCATAAGCTTTGTTGGTCAATGAGTTTTTTCAACATTATTTTGTTTGTTGACAGAGTCACTGTGTAAAATACAGGCACAAGGAAAAAAGGTATATTGACTAGTATATTTTAGTCTACATTTCATGACTCTTATATTGCAGCAAAAACATTATATTTTACTACAATTCTTTATTTTTCTGTATATTCTTAAGGAGTTCAAATGAAATTATATTAATCAACAAAACGATATACATTTTATATATATGACAACAAATTTAGTTTCGGCATTTTGTAATTTAACGGGATAATTTGGTTCTTCCAGTATCTGACTTCGTTTATTCTGAATCCAGTGCTGGTAAACGTGGTCATTTTGCATACATTTGAATGACAATGATCGTTTTGATAGAAATTATTACATAGCTGCCTATATTTTCAACAGCCTTGATTGTCAAAATAAAGATTAAGCAGATTTCATTTTCACCTTTTTTCAATTATGAATAAACATGTTAAACGCATTTATAAGTCGACATCATGGTGATAACGATTGGACCATATGAAGACACACGTGTCGTCAATGACATCTATTTTTTTTTCTTTTAGCTTAAACAGTCTTTCCCCATTATTTTGCACCTTAGATAAAAAAATCAGAAAATGCACCAAGGTGCGAAAGCCGAATTCCAAATATTTGTTATTTTCATAAGCATGATAAGTACATCATCGGATATGCAAATTGTTGCATATAAGCATATAAATTCTTTTATTTCAATCAGTGACTTATAATGGAAGTTTTGAGGATGTTTTACTTTGTCCTAACTTGACTAAAAATTGGCAGGGCCTATAATCTAGGTGATAAATATTGCTGATAGCTACATGAATTCAAAACATTCCAAGTCCCTTTAAAAAAAAAACTTTCGGCAGGGGTACCCCTTAAAATCTAGTTTTTTTTGTTATTGCTGAAATTGTAAAAGTATGTGTCAGAATACCCTTTTTTTCTAAAAATTTCCGTTTTCTAGTTTGGTATACAAAAAAATTTGGGCATGGGATCCCCTTATAATCTGGTTTCACATATTGCTAAAATCAAAACATTCCAAGTCCTCCATTCAAAATAAAGGTTTGACAGGGGTTCCCCTTATAGTCTAGTTAATACATATTTCTAAAATTGTGAAGAAAAATATGTAGCAGAATACTGTCTTTCTAAGATTTAGTGTTCTTGTTTGGTTTCAATGGCAACTGAAATCTCCGTTATCCATTTAACCCATTCCATTTCAAACCACCATTAAAAAAAATTGGGCAGGGGTTCCCTTCATAATCCAGGTAATATATATTGCTGAAATCAAAACATTCCGAGTCCCCTTTTCATAAAAATGGCAGGGATCCCCTTACAATCTAATTTATATTGTGACGGAAAATATGTAGCAGACTATTTTTTTTTCAAAGATTCAGTGTTCTGGTTTGGTCTCCATGGCAACTGAAAGCTCCACTATCCATTACAACCCATTTCAGACCACCATTCAAAAAAATGAACAGGGGTTCCCCTCATAAATTAGGTAATATGTATTACTGAAATCAATAATTTACAAAAAATCACAATACACAAATGTATTTTTTTTTCAACTAAGATTTTATTTTTACTGGACATTGCGAAAGACTTTAAGTAATATTGAATACTTCTTCAAATTGAATTAATTACCCCCTTAGTTTTATTACCTCACTTTTTTAATTTTGACTTTTCATTATATCCTATTTTTAAGTTATTGACACCCTGTGGCACCGTTAAAGTCCATAAAACCGCTAAAGGCCACAACACCGCTAAAGTCCCCAACAATTTGCCGTTAAAGTCCACAACAACGCTAAAGTCCACAAATGTCCGCTAAAGTCCGCAAAATTACATCCGCTAAAGTCCACCAAAAAAAAAAAAAAAACACCGCTAAAGTCCACAAAAAATTTATCAAGGAAGTACCACCCAAAAATCCGTTTCTTTGTTATTACATGTATTATTATTATAACAATCTTCCAATGAATTTTGTTCGGCTATTATCACAGAGATGCCTGAAAAGAATTGATTCATATTGAACACAAAGTTGGAACACCATACGGAGAAGTGCATGGATTTACATCCCAAAAAGTGTGTTGGTAAACATAATTAGAACTATGAAATGCATTTACATGTTCTAGCAATATAAAAACTACTTCTGTATGAGAATAAAACGTTTTCTCTCTTTTTTGTTCTCAAATAATACCAAACATGTGATTTTAGGCTTTTTCAAAATGTTTAATTGTTGTCACAATTTGAGAAGTTGTGACCTTGACCTTTGTTGCACAAACCTCAAAATCGATAGGGTTCATCCTCTGATCATAGCCCATGTCTATGCCAAGTTTCATTTGGATGTGTAATGTGGTTCTGGAGATATTGTGTGGAAACGGATAAGCCAAATTTTTGTTCTTTTTTTTAGAATTTGTGACCTTGACCTTTGTCGCACAAAACTCAAAATCAACAGGGTTCTTCTAATCACAACTTATGTCTTTGGAATCTTTTTTTGCAAGCGTTTGAGCTTCATGTATTGACTGTTGTGTATCTAAAATTTGTTTTGTTACTACAGACATTTAGCCCTCTCCCAAACAAATCGAGAAATTGTCAATTAAGCAATAACAGTACATTATTTGAATACCCAAGGGCGTCAATCTCGATTTGGTGGTCAAAATATCTGTTTACTGGCTCCGCTACTCGTCGCCTGTAAACAACATATTTATCGTCAAATCAACTTTTGACGCACTTGGGTATTCAAATACACAATGACACATGTAAATACATTACTCAAATTCATTCAGGTTTAAATTTCCGACATGTTACATCGACCGCTCGTAGTTCCTTAAACAAAATATATTTAGGTGAAGGGTCTGGCTGACGAAATAACCTAAAATGTGCAAAATACTAGTAAAATTAGCTTCGAACACAGCTTTGCAAGAAAAAAAAGTTCCTAATGTACAATGTATAATAAACGATTTCATGTTCTGCTTTTGATTTGTGCCTTTGAAACAATATTAGGAACCAAACTAAACAGGGAACCTACTTAGTTCAAGGTATGTAGATGTTCAGTTTTAACCAATCAAACCTTATTGCATTAGAATTTCGTTTTACGTACTATATCAAAGAAGAGCGGACCGTAACATGCTTATTATCATGTCTTTATTGATAGTTTTCTATTTATATTGCAGTAATTAAGCTCTAAACTCTCATAGAATAATTTTAATGTGTTCAGAATACATCGGCAATCGAATACGTGCACATTTACTACAAACCATATATCCATCCAAATATAACACATTCGAGAAATCCAATAACTGGAAATGCAAATGCAGCCACATACCAATCAACTAATTGGAAAATATATATACCACCCTGTAAAAATAACAAAAAAGATTATTTGATTGTGATGACCAAAAGAATTATTCAATAACAAAATACCGAAATTACTCTAAATTTTGTTTCTTTATATGCAAATTTTGACAACTTGTGTCTCTATAGTGCAGATAAAACCAAAACATTTGGAAGTCTATAAACCGAAATCCGTGTAACAACTGTTGTCAATTCTTATATGTATAAGCAAAAGCAAACAACTGCTTTTTCTCACCAGTCACAATTAAAGTTAGAAAACAAATCAGTACTATAAACGTTTATATTTTCGCGGGGGTTAATTTAGCAAAGTGTCATACATTGTAGCTGAATCTTTCACGTGGTCATAATATTCCCTTATCTTCGAAATTTGATCGTAAAAACGATTGTAATTACAAATATTCGCTTGGGGCTATATTCGAGTAAATTTCCAAACGCGAAGTGAGCAAAAATTATCACCATGCGAAAAGTTCCACGTTAACAGTATTTGATTCTAAGCAAAGGGCATCATGTAAAATTCCTATAAGGACTGTAATATATATTTCAATAGGATGTCTTTGTACAATCGCATTTTTTGTGTAATTAGAAATTATCACCAAAGAAAAACTGAAACTTTTTTTCAAGAAAAATAATTCGAATTGCTTATTAAACCTTGATCAATACAATCTGTGATATAAGAGAGGGGTATAAATTGAACATTGTCCACTCACGTAACATTTTTAACAATTTTATTTTGAAAAAAAAAATAAAAATAAAAAAAAACTATTTCCATGATTTTTCATACAGTCCTTTATTAAAGTATGTTTTCAGCTGGTGGTCATATTGGATTAGATACGACATAAAAATGCGTACAGGATCTGCAAAGTCTAATATCTCTCCTGCTCACTTCACTCCGCTGTCATTATAATTTGGCCTCCATTAATATCTGATTGCTAAGAAGTATTATAAAAGAAAACAAAAACAACTAGTCTGTGAGAGTTTCATGAAATTTGCCAATTTTGGAAAAAAATGTTGAAATCTTACCTTCGAAAATATTTTTTTTATTCAAATTTATCAAAAAGCATGGCTGCTTACAAGAATTGAAAACAATTGCTGGT
The DNA here is from genome assembly GCA_002080025.1 of Modiolus philippinarum. NCBI lineage: Eukaryota > Metazoa > Mollusca > Bivalvia > Mytilida > Modiolidae > Modiolus > Modiolus philippinarum. Next base: position 39,195 of record MJUU01058332.1, on the reverse strand, counting down.
CTTTGAAAGTTCCAGGAAATTTACCAAATATGAACCATATTTTTTTCTTTCCAGCTTTTAAGAATTATGTCTTGTATGAAATAAACTGTTGACAGAGGATATTTTTCGCCTGTCCCATGCATCGATTGAATCTGCACATTTGTCTACAGCAGCGACCATACCATTGTACAAAAGTCCAAGTTTTAAACTCTGTGCACTTCCAATATTTATATGATCTTTCATGCATGACTGAGGGGTCAAGACGACCATTTGAATATTCAGTCTGTGTGTTTTCCTCAAGACAAAACTGAATGTTAAATACAAACGGCTAGGATGAACATTTATATAAATTCAAAATTTAAATGTAACTGCAGCGACATCGCTGTAGCATGGCATTGCAACTGATATCTGTTGATACAAATGCAACTTTCATACCAAATATAAATGGGCTACCATGTGTGGTTTCATGTTAAAGAAATGCAAAAAAAAAATATTTGATACAGAGTACAGAATTTAAAAGTCAGTGCAGCAGACTGCAGGAGCATTGACAGTAAATGCCATTAAATCTTATATGTACTGATGATAATACGATTGCATACAAACTATTAGTATGCTACCATGACTGGATGATGTTAAACAGACTCAAGATACAACTTGAACATTTGAGAAAGAGTGAGAAAATGTGGTTGCCAGTAAAGCTTGTTTTTGAGATCATAGAAATTTCTTGCTATAAAGTCTCTACGTAATGTCCTTGAAAAAGGGCCTAAGTTCCGTGAACCATGTTCCAGAAAAAATCATTACATAAATTGTTTAAAGAAAAACAACTATGTATTGATAATTCCAAAGGCAATCCAAGCTACGCATTTTCTTCTCTGTCAGAGAATCGGTGGATATATTACAGAACTTTAAATCTGTTTTGCTTTCCGTCGGGATTTCAGCCAAGGAGAAGACAAAGATCTCCCCTCTTTGTACTGGGTACCAAAATTACATATATTCCAATACAAAGAACAATACATCGATGGATCTGCCAAATGTTCTACAAAATGTCTATCTAAGTTGATAACCTCCATCTTGACAAGTGTTGAAGAGGGCCTTCACAAATACCTTTATACTAGATCAATATCACACTTTACAGCATTAAAACTTTCGACTTCTCCACACTTTACACTAAAATACACAGCTAAAATTTAGGCTGAAAGGTTTAAATCATGTAACGAAGGGGATAACAGGGAACTCCAAGAATGGCTAAAACTTACAGTCACATGCCACAATCTGCCAGGTAACTACACAAGAAAAACACAAACAAGACCAAGGACAAACGTAAAGAACGACAGGAGTTCGGGACAACCAGACTTGGTACCGGCACTAGCAAAAGCCAGCTAGTCTTTGAGACTACATACATGTTTTTGACGTAAGAACGGTGAACGACGACGAATGGGTACAATGTTGTAATTAGAGAATAAGCCTTCTTTGTGAAAAATTACTCCAAATCGGAGAAAAAATATACAGAGGAAGAATTGATTAAAGTGTTAGAGTTTCTGATCGATTTTATACTTGTCCAGTTTGGCGGACTTGTTTTTCAGGATATCTTTGGGCACAAATTTTTCCTAGCCGATCTGTTTCTCCACTCCAATGAGGCTGCATTCCACAAAGGGCTTTTTCAAAATAAAGATAAAAAATGACATAATACTTCAATTTAAGCTTCAGGTATAAAAACGATGTTTTGTCACTAAACAATCCTCGATTTGGTAACTTTCTCTCATCTGATTTATCCAAAAGAGCTAGAAATTAAGGATACTACAGACATTTCCATATCGACTCATTCCTTGAACTCCATCTTGAAATTGACATTAGAGGCAGACTTTGAACTTAGCTGTACAACAAACGCGATGACTTCACTTTTCCAATAGTCTTCCCTTTTTTTCGAAGCAACATCCCAACATCACCGGCATACGGAGTTTACATCTCCCAGCTTATGGTCCAAAAATTCGGCTGTTCAGTTTAACTCAGAAAAAACCAAAAGTATAGTTTATACTCGAAAGTCTAGAGTCCATCCTCCAATTTATTTTGGACTTAATGGTAATATCATTGCTGAAACTGACAACCGTTGTCACCTTGGTTTAACATTCCAGTCTGCTGGCACATGGATAATTCATACTGATAATATCTACAGAAAGCTTGCTCTCGTATTTACATTCTGAGTAATTTAAATATTTGCTGGGCAGGAAATCGTTAATCTGTCTCTTCTTTGCTTTTATTAGACCTGTCTTGGAATATAGTGATGTTGTTTGGGACGATTGTTCACGAAATGAATCTGATCTCCTTGAAAGTGTACAAGTAGAGCCAGCTCGAATTATAACTGGTTTAAGACGAAACTCATCTAAACAAAAATTATATTAGGAACTTGGTTGGGAAAGTCTTAGTAACAGAAGAAGGAATCTCCAACTTTTCGTTTTTTCTAGATATTAAATGGCTTAACTCCTTCTTACTTATTTGATGTTGTTCAACCCTATTTACCGAGAGAAACATCATACAACCTTCGAAATGAAAACACAACTTTTTATCCTCCTTTTTCTAGAACTACTTCCTTTTATAATAGTTTTCCCATTTACTGTAAGACTGTGGAATACCTTGCCTTTGAATATTACAGAATCCCCGAACTTAAGTATATTTAAATGTATACTTTTTAAACATTTGAAGTATTATGAGTTTGGTCTTTAGGTTGAAAATAATTTACACTGTCAACTCCGGAATGAGGCTAGTAACCTTAAAGCTCACCTACATAGTCACTTCCTCTCTGAAAATACAAATTGTCCAAAGTGTACTAATTAATATGAGGACAATTATCACCCTTTTATGACTTGTCCACAATTTACTGACCAACGTTTAAATATGTTACACTCAATTCAGCAATTACTTAACAATAACGATAAAGATACAGACATCACTGTGGACTTACTCCTTTATGGCAACAGAACCTATTCTATTGACCTGAATATACAAATATTTGAATATGTTCAAAAATACATTATTGACACTCACAGATTTGCTTACAGGTTATTTTTTGCTGTGTTGTTTATTTTGCATGATTACTTACTTAATGTATGTATAGTAATTCATTTAGTTCTTTAATATTATTCCCATTTTTTCAACAATTAGGGTTTTTTTCTTGCTGATTATTTTATCACTAGTTTTCTTTTTTTATTGATTACTCAATTATTTAAACCCTCATTTTAGGCTTTCGATATTTGATAAGTCATGGACCACTTGATTTTCAGGAGGGGGGTGTGCTGGTATTTATTACAAAAACAATTTCCTGGCCCCGATTTTTGCAAAAAAAAAAAAAAAGATCTGATGAAAAAAAAATAATCTGGCCCGGATCCTGTGCATTCGAAAAAAAGCCTGGCTCAATAAAATTTCCTAGCATTGTATATATGAAGAAAAAAATAATATGGCCCGCAAATCGGGCAAAGAAAATTTCTCGAGTAAAAATATAAGGCCCCCTGAAAATCAATTGGTCCGTGCCTTATCATATTTTGAAACACGTGTACAGCATAACTAAATTTACTGTTCATTTTTTGCAATTTGGGTATTTTTGTATTTTAAAACCACTGGACCGATGCCACTGCTGGTGGACCTGAGGTCCCCGAGGGTATTCACCAGTCTAATAGTCAGACTTGTCTGGTACGAAAATTTACCTGAGCGATTTATAGAAATTTACCATTTTATCAAAATTCTAACCCTTTCGAAATACTACGTATGGCACTCGGTGGATGTCCTTAGTACTGGATTTGGCTTCCTATTTCGATATTTTTGGTAATGAGTATTTTTACAATTTCTTTATAATGGCTTTCCATATTATTTGACTTAAATGCTGCTAATGAGAGGTTACTCCTTGAAACACGTGTACAGCATAACTAAATTTACTGTTCATTTTTGAAATTTCGGTATTTTTGTATTTTGTAATAAATGTAACTTACTAAAGATTACCTTATTTTCAAGCAACCCTAGTTTTTAAGCACTACATGCAATTTAATTTGTGATAAGTAATTGATTTCTTGATTTCTCGATACCTCCCGGAGGAGCCTCACTAGTGTAAATCTTTGTAAACATTCCTGATTGTATGTATTATTTTGTTTATATCTAGATTTGTATACCTTTTGCATGTATTATTGGAAAGGGCTTGTAAAGGCTTAGCCTGTTGCCCAATCCCTTTCTTTAATGAATAAAATAAGTTTAAATCAAACGCAATGACTTCACTTTTCCAATAGTCAACTACCCTTTTCTTTGTAGCAACATGCCAACAGCACCGAATTTTTCAATTCCCATCTCATTCACTGTTCGAGATTCTGTGTCTTTTTTGATAGAGCCCGGTTGTTCCCAAATAGGCTACTTAAACAAAGGTATGTTACCCAAAACTTGTATTCGTCACTCCAGAAGTTTTACGGTCGACATCACCTTCCTGTGTACCACTATTTGAGTTCTGTTTTCGAGATGACAATATATCTTTCCCGTTAAAAGCTTAATTGTTGTTTGCTCTACCTAATTTGACCTAACTACCAAATTTGACATGTTCAACACGGCAGGTGTCTTATAAGAAGCAGGATATGCTTACTCTTTAAGTGCACTAGATCTCATGGAAGTTTTCTTATTGCGTCCGTGTTGTTCATCTTTGTGTTTGTGTGTGTCATCATTTTGCTTTTCTGTGTCGTACTCATGTTGTGGATCTGTTTCTTTGTTGTTTCCGATGTTGCCATTGTCTTTTGATTATTCGTTTTCAATTGACCAGTCGGTTTTCACTTACTTTACTGAACTGATGGTAATGACACCGCATTATAATTATAAAGTGTAAAACAATACAACTGTAATTTACGGTTCAAAACATCCATGTTTCTGTACCATAAAAAAAATAAAACAATTGGAGAACGCGGCTATTATTATTTGGTAATAGCAAAAGATGAAACATATTTTGTTAAAAAACATACGGAGTCGAACAAGAAATACATTGAACATGACGTGATAAGGATGCTTGAATTTTTAATGGATAACTTATTTGTTGAAAGTGGAGGCCGCGTTTTTCAAGGAAGAAAAGGGATTCCTATGGGAAAAATTTGTGCGTTACTTTTAGCTGACCTTTTCTTTTATTCGTATTGAGCAAAGTTTTACAAATGCTAAAACAACAGAAACAAAAACAACTGGCCCAGAATCTTAATTTCAGCTTCAGATATAAAGACCATGTAATTTCTCTTAGTAACCCAAACTTTAAAGAATATTTACATCGGATCTAAACCAGTGAACTTGAAATTAAAGAGACAACTTTTCCGATTCTGCTTCATACCTCGACCTTTTGTTATACATTAACGAACATGGATGTCTGAAATCTAGGTTATATGACAAACATGATGATTTTGACTTCCCGATTGTGAAACTTTCCCTTTCTCAGCAGCAATATACCCACGTCCCCAGAGTGTATATTTCACAATTAATTCTTAACTGTAGAGCTTGTAGTTCATACAGTGGAAAGAGCAAAAGCTCTGTCATAAAAACTTCTAACTCATAGCTATGTTCAGCCGTTATTACTTTCGCACCCTCAAAAATTCTATGGGCGTCATCACGACATCATAAATAGATATGAAGTGTCTTTGTAATTAATGAAAACTTACATTTCCAGCTAGATTCACGTCTTTCCGGATTAGACATCACTAAGTCTGACTTTATCCTGGATTGACCCCCTGATGCTGTGACGGGTGCTGTATACAGGGCAGGACCTACTAACACTTCCATAGCACCTGATGGCACTCTATTTTAGATCTAGCATTGTTAGTGCCTTAGTGTTATTGTTGTATTTGTAGTGTTTGCGTTTGTGATTGAGCAGTGTCTTTGGTCTTCCGTCTTCTGGTGTTCTTGCCTTTGCCTTGTTTCTGCACTTTGATTTTTGTAATCTTGTTCTTTATTCCTTCGGTATACTAATGCCTTTGTTTGGCTACCATGAGTCATTGATTTAATAGACACAATAAAAAAACTTTAAGCAATTGTTGACACAGCCGCCGTCCCCATACCTAGGTTTCACCTCTCTCGCCTTTCGTCAAAATTATATTAAATATTTGACAGTTTGCTAAAATTTCGAAATTTACCAAAGTGAAACGGGAATAAAATTCCGAAATCATGTTTTGCATTTATAATAAATGAAAGGATATGGAGTAAATGCACATGAGACAAAGTCTCTTCAAATACATGGTAAAAACAAGCAAAGGAAAAACGCTTTTATTGTTTTTCTTCATCTTGAAGTCACCACGAGGCCTTCTACAATGAGCTATGCTCATACCTCGTAGTAAGTTCAAGACGGCCCATCGCAACGGTTTGAGCGAAATACTTTGCTAATTGTCGATCAACGCTACATCTAAGTCTTTTCTGGTCATGGATGCGGGATTGTCAACAAACATTTATTAAACTGGCAAAGGGTTCTATATATATAGACGATATGCAACAATTCCAATACAAAAATGAGCGGGGCCTCAGATGAGATTGATGCAGATTTGAATTGAAGATATCAATAAATCGAATTATGGAGTTTTGAAATGGATTATGGATATCAATGAATCATTTATGGATATGAATATATAGCATCATTTACTGATATTTAAAAAATGATTTATTGATATTAGGAAATGACATAATATTAATATCAATAAATCGTACACTATTTAAAATATCTATAAATCATTTGTAATATCACTAAAGACCTGTTACGAGCATTTCTTTTTTTCTGAAGACACTTTAATTCTTGTAAATGCCTTGGATTATTCCATCTTTCTTTTGTATTTCCTTTGATCCTCTCGATTTTGAAGCTCTTTAACTGATAATTTACCTCAAATTATTTACTTACCCCGAATTATATACCTCATTAATTTTTATGCTTATTAATTTTTATATATGCTTAACTTTGACCTTCTATTATGTTTGAACTTAATATAAGCTGAAGTTTAAGTTTCATGTGGGAAAATTTTCCGGTACCTTTCTATAATATCAAGGTAATCAAACAACTTTCATAAGTAGCCACGACTACAATCGCAAGTAAGACATTACTAGTATATTTAACGTGACAACAGATCGATAAATTTTGAAAATACAATCTAATCGGTATTTATATAATAAAAGTAAACAAAAAAATCTGAAACAAGATCAATATTAGAGGAAATTTTTTTCGTATGAAGAACAAAAAATACACTTTTCAACTAATTGATATATGTAGCCTAAATAAACTGATTTAAATGACCATGAGCAGAAGATTCTATTTCAATGGCGGGATGTAAGCAATTAGTTTTAGATATATAATTTTTTGGGGTATTTATCATATATTCGAGGTTTTTAAATTAAGTGAGAACCGAACCGTCAATCCAAAAACGAATAATCCAAGGACAATGGCAACATCGGAAACAAAAAAGAAACAGAGACACAACATGAGTACGGCACAGAAAAGAAAAATGAAGACACACACACAAACACACACACAAACACACAGATGAACAACACGGACCCAATAAAAAACCATCAGTGAGATCCGGTGCACCGGTAGAGTAAGCATCTCCTGCTTCTTTTAAGATACCCGCCGTTTTTAGCATGTCAAATCCGGTAGAGGAAACAACAACTAAGCTTTAACGGGAAAGATCTGTTGTCATCTTGGAAACAGATATCCCATAGCGGTCCACAAGATGGCGATGTCGACCATGTTTAAGTTTAAGTTAGTTAAAGTGTTTTTCAGATTAATTAATTGAATTAAAGTGCTTCGTGAGAGAAGGGGTGGTTAAAATGCCTTCGCGCTGCGCGCTCAGGCATCTTGACCACCCCTTTTCTTACGAAGCACTTTAATTCAATTAATTACTCTGAAAAATACTATTATTAATCACCTTTATTTATATTTGTTGAATTTTTTTTATAAGGTTTAATAGCTTTTGAATATCTGATAACTCAGAACAGATAGATAATTTTTTAATATTTTGAAGTACTTTTATGCTTTTACCAATTACGGATGTATACGAACGGAAAACTAGAAAAACTGTGAGCAAAGCTCACATAAACATACCCCCACTCCCCCATTTGATTAAAGATATAAAAATGTACCAAACAAATTCAAGTCAAATCAATTTTTTAAATAGCTGGTGCACAATGGCAATATGTACTGATTATTCTGTGAGTTTCACTGCATTTCATCAAGTGGTCTGGCAGGAGTTGTGGCTACAAACTATGTACCTATAGCGGAGGGAATTACGAAAGGACGGACGAACGGACACCATGATCACTATATACCGCCCGCTAAAGCAGGGTATAAAAAGAAAAATGTACATGACTTCAAAATGGTGAAAAAATATTGTAAAATAATTCTAACAAGTATTGCACAACATAAACTTTAACGTATTGACTATCAGAATAATGAACTATTTCTGGCAAAAACGTCACTATGGCCTCCCATTGATGCCACAATATTGTTCAGGAATGCTTATGGAATGTTATTCCAAATGTAAATTAGCTTTGGGGCCATTTCCGGTAACGTCACATGAGGATTTGGTAAAGAACCAAAGCTCCTTTCCATTTGGTCCCACAAGTGTTCAATGGGTGAAAGATCCGGAGAAACGGCCGGCTAATACATCAAATCAACGTTCCTATTCCGGAGAAAGTCACGGACAATACGTGCAACGTGCGGTCGGGTTTTATCCTGTTGTTATGTCACATTATTCTCACGATTTTGGATGAACGGAATCATATACTGTTTAAGGATCTCGTCCCGGTACTTGCAGAGGTGTTCTTACGATTGCTGTAATTCCTTTTCACACAGTAACGCTGCCTCCACCGAACGCACGACGTTGAATGACGTACGGTTCCAAATACGGCTCTTCTGTCCGTCTGTAAGCCGTTCGATGGCCATCATTACTGTCAAGTTGAAATTTGGACTCATGGGTCAAGAAAATTTTGGTCTATACTCTTCTCGTGAACCGAACATGACGTATTGCCCAAACTAACCAGGTTACACGATGACATGGAAGCAAAACTGGGCAAATTGTCGGTCTTCTTGGGGAATGTTGTTCTATCGAAGACGGTAACGGACAGGGGTTGAACTACTAAAACCCAATCCTGGAATTGTTCTGTCTGTCAAACTAGCCGACTCGAACCGATTGCGCAAGTGTGTCTTGCGAATATGGTTGTCCTGACGTCGCGTTATCACGAGTGGATGTCCGGATCGGGGACGACCACAGACGTTCTTCATTTGCTGGTCACGTCTCCATTAAGCATTTTTTTGTGTTTCTGTAGCAACCAAATCGGCTAGCAACTTCAAAATGACTGGTTCCTGACTGCGACTGCAACATGCAAACAGCCTGATTTCGTTCATCTTGTGACAATCGAGGCACTACATTAGAGTTGATGGTGACCAAACAAACATGTTTTCCTTATTATTTAGATGTCAAAGAACACAAATCCAAACAAGAAACAAACGAAGTCATTTACTTGTGACTGTACACACACACACACACACACACACACACACACACGTCAATAATGAGGATACCTTTAATTACTCAGAAGAAAAGCATTCTTTATTTAAATGGATATGTGTGCCAAATTGTACATTGGAAATAGAAAAAAGAAGGGACACGGTAAATGTGGCAGCGACCGAAAGGGGAGTAATAACAACTCAAAGCCACCATAAGATCTTAAATGAACGGTGAGGAAACTCCAGACCCAACGGCAGGTCGGAGTCGGCCTCCAAAATAGAGTAATCATGTTCAGCGAAATGAACACCATCCTAGACTCCTATAGACATAAAGTAAACTAGTTAGAAAACAGACAACTTCATTAATAAAAAAGTTATTCAAGTTCTTGAGAAGCACCATTTCTTTTTTCCTTTAGTATACATACGTCATCGTTCTATGAAAAAGAAAAAAAAAATGCAACGACATAGTGCAAGAAACAAAAAAAAAAAAAAAAAAAAAAAAAATGAAAGAGAATTTTTTTTTAAATCAACTCACCTGAAAACAAAATATCAATCCAAGAACAAAATTTGTTGTACAGAACAAAACAGTAAATGACGTTCGATGTTTCCGTAGTAATGCCCAATTATCTGTAAAAGCTGTGATAATATTTTCACAACCAGCAAACTGGAACGAAAAATTTGAGTAAATATGCCAAAAATCAGAAAGCTATCTAATACTTTTAATAATACATATTTACCTGTCAGTATGTTTCTTGAGCAAAAGTTGAAAAATTAGGCATCTATCATACATGCTTAGTAAAGCTGTGTCAGCTTTAAAGTTAAATAACTTGATTATTATTATGTCAGAGAATGCCCTTGGACTACATGTATACTAAACTCTTTCTAGACATTAAAAAAAATCATTAAAAAATTCAAAAGCTATACAATTTTAATGTTAAATGAAACGACTGAGATATTCACACAGATCTATATGCTGCGATTGCCACTTAATCATATTATTGCACTTAAAGGCAGATAAATAGCTAAATTCCGAAGTAACTCTAATTTTAGTTTCAGCATATGGTCATTTCGATATCCTTTGGCTCTTAAATGCAGATCAAGTAAAAACATTTGGAATAGATGTATACAGAACAAATAACCTTTATGGTGTAAATAGAAAAGCCAAATTTAGCTAGGGACACACCTGTACAATAGTGACATACTCCTGACAATCTTTTTTTGTGCTTAAATTTACAAATTTCAAAATAAAGCCCCATTTACATCCACAGGCATTGGGTTGGTAAATACTCCTAACAGTCCACCAGCAGAGGCATCGGATAGTGGTTATAAATAACAAAATATCGAAGTTACTGTAAATTAAGTTTCTGCATGTGGCAATTTCAACAACTTGTGTCTCTTCTGTGCAGACTAAATCAAAACATAAATAAATCCAAGAAAATGAAAACAAAATTTAAAATGAATAAAGGTATTGCTGGCACGAAGATGATAGTACCTTGAATATTTCTGATTAAGTTCAACAATTATAGTGACTAGCTGCGTTTTCTGAAGATACGTCAGTAATGTTATGTAATCCTTTGGATAAAATGTACTGTTCTTGCGTAAATATTAAATAATGTTCACATTTACTGATCGTGTACCAGTTTTCGCCATATTCACACTGAGATTTTACATTTGAACATTTTAAACTCGGACTAAACTTTAATGCGTCACATTGTAGGAGAATTACCAATCGTGTTCATTTTTTAGTGTCATTGAACATGCGCAGTAATGTAAACCTTTTAAAAATTTGCTAATGCGTGTACCAGTTACCGCCATCTTCCAAATTATGCATCAGCTTTTTTTAACTTGTTATGTGTACACTTTAATCCACTGAAGTATTCCAAAAAGGGATGAATTAAAGATGAATAAAGAATGAAAGTTTACCCGATGCAATTTTCAAACTGAAAGTAGCGGAATTTTTATCAATGCTAAATTCGCTCTATCTTGTTCTCGATGACAAGAAAATAGAAGACCTTTACAGCCCCAATTCAATTTGATTTGACTATTTGAAAAGAAAGCAACACAGTCAGCATTTGATACTGGTAGAAAATACAAAAAAATACCGAAGTTGCATAAAAAACAGTAAATTTTGATATGCTGTACACGTGTTTCAAGGAGTATATATGGCTTAAAGCCCCTAGTTCATTTTTGCCACATCTCATGCAAAAAAATCCATTTTAAGCTTATCATCATACGTGGCCCCAACATAGCAATATATTCTAAAGGGGCTCCAAAGGGATTTTATTTCAGATTCCACTGTTTTTTTTAAAGATTCAAACAAATTTTTTAAGGAATGTATTTTTAGGATATTGTTGTAACTTCTATATATAACCGTGTCACATAAGGTAATGCGCGATCTCGAAGCACTCGAATATTGGCGATAACTGGTACACGGCGATAATTGGTACTCGAACAGTAGTTACCATTTTAGTTTCTTTTTTGTGTCGTGTATCATTGCATTTAAAATGTATCGAATCCACAATTCTCAGATATGTACTTGACTGCCTAAATATCTATGTGCAAAAGTTCTATTTGGAATATGCATTAAACGAAAAGAAAAAATAATAATCAATATATACAGTCTGCCAAAAATTAAGGATCACCTGACCTTTTACATGTTCATAATTTTTGAAGCTGTATTGAGCTAAGTGGTTTTTGTTCAAAATACTACGAATGAGATAATTTTGATATTTGGATGTCAAACTTTAATCATGAATCATATTGTTGTCTTTAGGTAAAAAGTTATGAAATTAGGCACAGCCAAATTTTATGACAAAATGTTGTAGCTTTGACCAGGAAAATAAGTTTCAATTCAGGGCATGAATTTTGATTGAAGATCGTTGTTTTTATTGTTGATACAAAGGTAAGACAACAATTAACATTCATATTTGTGTTTTAGGTGACAGTTGTAGATATTCCAGGTAATGGCAGAATATAGGGGAGATAATCCAGTTTTACGACATTTTAAGAGATTGATTTCCACTAATGTGAACAAAACAATTTCTTTTTTTTTGCTGAATTTTGCGATTTAATTATTGTTCTGTCAATGTTCAGGAAATTTTTAAGACAGACATGAATTTTAAATCTTTCGAGCAAGATTTTTGATAATCTTTAAAATTTTGAAATCTGAGTTTTTGTTGTTACCTCAGAACAAGACCAAAATGCCTGTATGATTACAAAACGGCAAGACTTCATTGGATTCAGAGACTGTAGAAATGTCCAAATAATGATTTTTGGTGTACCAAATTTCTTCTTTTGACCGTTTTTTTTGTTTGATTTCGGTAAAATTTGGTAATTTTTTCAGAGATTTTAATTCTCATAAAAATCGTTTTCCATTATTGCGAGGCATAACAATCCCCATCGGTAAGTTTTGGTTAAAAATTGTCAGTTTAGTCGGTTTTGAACATTTTTAGGGAACATGGAAACTTCTGGAGATTTTTTTCAAAATTTTAGAAAAAAATTTGAGTTTACTTTTATTAGATTTGGACGCGTTCCAAATCCATCAAAAGAATCCTTTAAAGCCTAAAATTAATAATTATGGAATTTTGTACCACATATACCCCATACAAATTATCTGGTAGCAAATTTAAACTCAGAATTAAGTGTTGAAACTTGAAATCTCGTACTGAAGAAATCGTTTTTTCTTTCGTTGCAAAAATCGGATTTTCGAATACGTATTCAAAATCTAGAAAGTACCATTACATGCTTTATGTTAAGATTTATCATCATGCAAAATTTTATACCTATAGCTTTCAACATGTTTGCTTGGTGAAACTTTAAAAGTAAGTGATGCTTAACTTTCAGCGGACTGTATATTATTCTGCAGATGTATAGTCTGTCCATTAGCTTTTCACATTTTGGTCAACTCCTCTAAAAACCACTGAAGCAAATTCAACGAAACTTTACAGGAATGCACTATGGAAGGTCCCTATCACGGATTGCTCATTTCGTTCAGATTTAACAAAATCATGGCCATCAGCGCGGAACGTATATTTAACATTTGATCGTATGAGAAAAAATTCATCAACTCCTCTGAAACTACCAAATAAAATTCAACCAAACTTTAGAAGAAGGATGTTTGTAATTTCCCTTACAAGATTGTTTATTTCCATCCGATTTGACAAAAACATAGATGCCAAGACGGAACTTATATCTAACATTGGACCCAACGGCGAAAAAAATCATTTTCATCATCTCCTTTGAATCCATTTAAGGAATTTCAAACAAACTTTACAGGAATGTTGCATGGGAGGTCCCTTTCAAAGATTGCTCATTTTGTTCTGATCCAACAAGAGGCATCGCCGCTGGCACAGAACATAAATTGATATTGACATTGAAATCTTTGGAAAAATATCATTTTTATTTATTCCTCTGCAACCATTTAAGAAAATTCAACCAAATTTAACACGAATGATGTATGGAAGATCCATTGGAAGATTGCTCATATCGTTCCGATCTGACAATTATCTGGCCGCCGGCGCTGACCTTTTACTGAATATTTGACCGTATTTAAAAAAACATCATTTTCATTAAATCTTCTGAAACCATTGAATCAAATCTGACCAAACTTTACAGAATTAATGTTGCCGTTTGCTCAGGATTGTTCGTTTTTACTGACAGTTTGGTTCTCACTCACTAAAATTGTAAAACAAATCAAAAAAATTATCTGCATACCTAGTCCAACATAAAGAAGCATAAAGAACAGGAATGACCAAATATAGGTTAGAACAGGTCCCTTTTTAGACCCGCTAAACAAAATTTGTATTGTCCTTGTTTCTTGGTGTTTCCAATGTTTCCGTTGGTTTTGGATTATTCGTTTTTTTACTGACGGTTCGGTCCTCTCTTACCTCAATTGTAAAAAAAAAAAAAAAAAACAAAACAAAACAAATCAAAACAAAAAAAAAAAAAACAAAACAAAAAATTACCTGCGTATCTAGTCCAACAGCAAGAAGCATCAAGAAAAACAGGAATGACCAAATATTTTCACCAGGTAACTGTGCTAAGGCCTCTGGATATGCTATAAATCCTAAACCTGGCCCTGAATATATAACAATTCATATGTTTCATTGAAAATGTTAGAATGGGGATACTTAATATGTAGAATATTTCTTTAGTCGTGTGATCGTCTGCCTATGAAATCAGCAATGGACTGTTGATTAAGTCTCTCCCCTTGCAATATTATGCTTCAAAAATGCATTTTGCAATCCCAAAGCATAAAAGTAAATGAGCCTTTGTTTTATCTCAAGAATACTAGTATTTAAAAAAAACATAATTGAGAAAGTTTTGTTCATTTCTTAACTTAATGAATTGCAAAGGGATAAATTTAAGAAATGTATTTTTAACAGCCTGTATGACTTGCATTTCTTCATATCTGTAGATAAATCATAAAATGACATTTTGCATCATCTGTTAATTCTCTTTGAGAATACCAACAATTTTAGGAATACACCAAATACTTGTATCGAAGATACTTAAAGATACATTAACTAGAATTTGTACCGTCTGAGCAATTATAAAGAACGACGTTAAATTCTTAAACTTCTCTATTACTTTATAAGGCCAATTTCAAAGAAAGCACATAGTAAGGGATGAAAATTAGCTGCCATATCACATATATTTATTGAAATGTGACCGAATTGCCCTTTCATTAGAAACAAATAAATAAAAAATGTTTACCCAAACAATTCATAGTAAATAGGGAGACATAGGGGGCAGCTTTCGGCGAGAAGAACAACGTTTTCGAATAAAAATATCGTCCAAACGGAACGAATGGCCTCTGAAGAGACAAAAGTTGTCGAAATGACCATATGCAGAAACTAAAATTAACAATTCCTTCTGTCTTTTATTAATTAGAATACATTACAAAAATAGTACACATAAACATGTTTACAAGGCTTGTAATGAATTCTAAGCATTAATCTTGTACCTAAATGGATGAAATGAAAATCGTCTTTCAATAATTAAAATTTCAAATCTTTGAAGCGTACTGCATTTGAAGAATGTATGTTACGTCCCAGTGTTTCTGGATTTTTACAGTTTCTGAGATTTTTTTAACATTTCCGTAAAATCGAGGCTGAGAAATACCCTACCTTATAAGCTCTTTTCGAATGACGTTATATTTTGATATCAAATGTTCATATCTACTATAAAAATTTTTAAAGTTATGTAAACATTTATGAAAGATGTAACCTTGTTGTAACAGACAAATGCTATGCTGCGTTTTCAGAAGATAATGCTTACCCTTTATTGATTATGTTTATTCTGTAAATTTTGTACTAGACTGTATTTGTTGCTGTTACCATTAAAATTATCCAGTTTGCTATGTTTCTTTATTTTCTGTTTTAAAATGTATTCTACAAGTTGTTGATTTACAAACGAGCACTAAAGTGTTCATTACACATCGTTCCTGTCATTTAAATGAGATATTTGCTTTGCACCTAGGAAGGTCGCATTCTACCATACTAAATAATTTGAAATTGTCACCTGGTTTTGCCACATTTTCTATAGGAATTGAGAATTTCTTTGCCATAAATCCTAAAACTGAAAAGATGGCTAGCCCAGCATAAAGACTTGTTCCTTCACAAACAAAAGTCAATATAATAGAATCCCTGAAAAAATCCAGAAAAAAAAATATAACCAGTTGCATTAGTTGCCTATCATGTAATAAGACAACAACAATTGTTTTTATCTTATACGAGTTAAGAATTTTATTATCCTATCGGCTAATGGAGAATCATATTATATTCTACAATGATAGGGTCCACTTTGTCAAAAACAACACCGAATCCGACCAATGATAGTTAGGTATTAGACTCTAAAATAACTACAATTGCGATGCCGTGGCTACATTTCTTTTAGCTACGCCTACCAGGTTATTGTCATTAGGCCATGGGCTGAAATCATTTTCCGTCCAACCACTCCCCGACTTATGAACCGGACCGATTTATTTTCAGTCCTTTTATATCTTCTCTTCAAAATAAAACATATTAACACGAATATAACCTGCACACATAGACAGTACAGTGCCACTTTTATAGTACACAAACAAAATTCTTATATATTAGTTTTTAATCTTAATTTCATCTTGTAAGCTCCATAATTGTCATGTATATAAGTTAGATGTACTATAATTTGGAAAAAAATTAAGCCTATTTAATATTTAATAATGAACACAAGTTTGGCCACTTTACACCATTTTAATGATCTGGGGATGCAAAAAAATGTACCCCCCCTGCAAACAATTACAAAAATGACTATTTTTAAGCTGTCAATTCCTTTCAGATAAATATAAATCTCATCATTTGATCTAGTTTTTATACCTAATCTATCAGTTGTGATATAAAGTTGAAAAATAAAACTATTAATGTCCTTAAAATTTTAATTTTCGGTATAATTTTTTTTGAAATATGGAAATTTTCGGAATTTTGAATATCTTCACAGTTTCGACTTTCTTACTTCTAAATCGTGTAAATATGAATATATATCTAATAATTGCCAATACATTAATGATGTATGATAGGTAATCAACAAATAATGTGAAAAAATTGAGAGTCAGACTTATTGTGGGGTCAGAAATACCAAAATTAGAATCCCTCCCCTTAGAATTAAGGGAAATTTAAAATATCCAGGCTCTAAATGATAAAAATTTAATGTCTAATGCAAATTATTGTGTGTATTTCACTAATGCTGATACGCAAAAGCCCATTTAAGTAGATTCAAACTTTTTTAGGTTTTTTGTGGCCCTTCTGCTCGAAATTTGAGGAAAAATGGGAATTTTCCGTTTTTTTTAGAATTATTGCTGTTGTGACTTAGAAATGTCAAAGCTTCACGAATTCGGTATATAAGGTAAAATGTTGATAAATTATCGTTTGTTTATATCTGAACTATTAGAAAGAATGCTTTTGAACATTTAAGACTAACTAAACTATCATAAGTTGCAAACATATTACCCCTCCCCCCCCCCAAAAAAAAAAAAAAAACTTTTTGAATACAATTTATTTCATTTTATTAAGCCAACAAATTTTTAACATTGTATAAAGTTCCGATAACACAAAAAATCAAACACAAAAATGCACAGAGACTCCCATATATAACAAATAAGATCATGCGCATCGTTTATTCGCATTTATACAACAATTACACTTTGAATTTTGTAAAATTCCGAAATGCTGAAAATTCCCATTTTTTTTTCAAAAATCGCCAAAAATATTAAAATTTCCCATATTTTCTGCTTTAAAATTGCATATTGCGTTATATGAAATGCATTGTTTAAAAGAAAGTAAAAATATTAGTATGTTTTGTTCATTTATATGTACAGACAGGCCTATTTTGGGGATTTTTAAGTATCATTTTCTTGGGGTAGGGGTAACATTTTCGGTATTTAGAGTTTCGTTGAACACTCCTGGTTTTTCTAAACATTGTTTTATAATAAGGTATTTATCGGTTAGAACAATGAATTGGCATACCCGCAGATAAATTCTCCAGATTTGCCACATATAACTATTTAAAAGTGAATTTTGGTGAAATCTGAAACGCTGAAAATTCCCATTTTTCATCAATTTTGTGCAAAATATTTAGTTTAATCTGACAAGTGGGACTTACAATGACAAACCATGATAAAATTAATGGAACATTTCTAATGCAATGCAGAGTGCGTGTTATGGTTATTTTACTTTGGACAAATCTGAAATGTTGAAAATTCCCATTTTGCATTAATTTTGGGCAAAATATTAAGTTTAAGTCGACAAATGGCTGTTAAAATACCAAAATCATAAAGTATTTTATGCTACAATGTCACATACAAATACAGTTTGCATGTTCTCGGTATTTTTATGCGAACATAGAGAAAAAAATGACAATTTTTGGGAAAATTTTTTGTGGTAGGAATACGATTTTCAGTATTCAGAGTCACATTAAACACTCATTGGTTTTCTAAGTAATGTTCTAAGACAACTTATATATCCCTCAGAACAATTTATTTGCATATCTGCAGATATATCCTCCAGATAATGATTTTGCATGTATAACAATTTAACAGTGAACTTTGGACAAATCTGAAATTTAGAAAATGCCCATTTTGCATCAATTTCGGGCAATATATCGAGTTTAAGTCAACAAATGGCCTTTAAAATACGAAAACACAATACAATTCATGCAACCTTGTCATATAAAACACACAATTTGCGTGTTCTGGTAATTTTCATGCGAACATAAACAAATAATTGACAAGTTTAGAGTAAATTGTTTGGGTTGGAGTAGGTTTTATGTATGTTGTTTGCCATAATTTGTACCAGTTGTGTAGAAGACATTATGTTCTTCCATTTTATATCATCTTTTCATCAGTTTGAACCACAATTTCGAGAAAAGTCTTAAAATTTACGTCAACATTTCGAAGTGGTAGAGGTAAGGTTTTTCAATTTTTATACTGTATTGGGCAAAGAAATGTTACTTATGTGGAACATTTGTAAAGCTAATACCATAGGCTATCATTCTAAACCATTTTTGTCTTAACTGAGAGGTACCAATCAACAATTTGAAGCAGTTGAAAGAAAAGCGAAATTTTCCGAAATTTCGTTGGGTGGGTCTAAAAAGGGGGCCTGTTCCAACTTTGCATGTAGGTTATGCTCATGTTAGCATATTTAATTTTGAAGAGGGGATATAGAAGAACTGAAAATTATCGTGGGGTTTATAAGTAGGGGATGCACGGGGGTTATTATTCTAGTCCGTGTACTACATATAACGGTCAAGATTTCTTCTTTTGAAAGAGCGACTAAGTTTCGTTTCCAAAATATTATTCCTCAATAAAACAGTAGTTTAGGATAAATTGTTGCATCAGTGTGATATGAACTTCATAAGTGTAATATGAGCCCTGTAGGAGACACTAGCAAATATGTTATGATCTTGTTTGGCCATTTTGATCTTATCACGATCTTGACAGACTTAACACAGTTTTGTTAAGACAGTGTAAGATTATAAGATGGTTCTCAAGATAATTTATTTCAAGGATGATCAAGACGTGTTAAGATAGTTTCAGATCAAATAAAATGTACTTCTTATTTCCGTTAAGCAACGATCCAGACGAGTTAAGTTTGTTAAGAACAAACAAGATCTCAATTTGGTCTTGTTTGATCTGGACAAACTTAACACATCTTGATCGCCCTTAAACGCAGTTATCTAGTTTTATCTTGATAAACTGAACCGGTCTTGATCGTCTTTGAAGGCAATTATCTTGAAATACGACTGAATATCTTATACAGTGTTAACAAAAATTGCGTTAAGCCTGTCAAGATCATGATAAGATCAAAATGGCCAAACAAGATCAAAACATATCTGCTAGTGAGAGTAGTACTGACTGTGACATCCAAAATTATCTCGCCTCTGGAGCTCTTTGTTTAATTTGCGTAGTCTGTATACGAACATAGATAATTTGTCAATTACCATTATATAAGTAATACTAATCACACGGAACAACTGAAAATCAACATTTTCTCAATTTACAATGCGTATATTAATCGCATGGTTTATGAAATAATTAATTGTTCTACAAATCTTATTGTAGAAGACCTGTTGGATGAGGAGATAACTCTTTTTCACATAAAAATTCCTTGTTGTGATTGGAATGAATAAGACACAACATTTATAATATTTTTCATTAATATAAATTAAATACTGATATTATCATGAAAATACACTCTTTTAATAAAACATTCATAATGCCTGTAATGAAATTTGCAGGTTTTGAATTGCATCTTCAAAACATTAAAATATATGAAAGTCAGATATTTGGCAAAGGATGTAATTGTTTCAACTTGACATTCAGTAAACTTTTCATGCAGTTTTCCTAACATTGTTGAAAATTGTACAGTGAATTTTTATAAAATTTTGTAATAAGTCGTGTGTGTTGAGGATCTTTCATTCACTTTTTGCAGAAAATTGAATTAAAGGATTTTGTTCAGAATAAATTGAATGAAACTCTGTTTTTCGCATTGTTTTGACAATGTAATTTGTTTTGTATTGCAAATCAACACTTAATAAATGCTTATGATATTTATTATTTGGTATTGAGGTCTACAAGGTTCTAAGAAGCAGTTCAGTTGGTTAGGGCTAATTTATGCTGTTTCTTATTGATATACAGTACGGTAATATACGCCGTATAAAGGTTTCTAAAAAGAATTTCAGACCCCTATGACAGGGGTATTTCTATGAACTGTACATCAAAAATCTTACGGTAGCACTTTTCAGTTTTTTCTTGAAGTATTTTAGCACATAATTGATTCATATTGCAAATTTAATGCAAATTGAATTTGTGGAAAATTAAGGCAAGACCGGGTCTACTACCTTAAATAAAAGATAGATCACACCTTAATCTGTTGTTGACTTACGAAACTCAACTTAACTGATAATTACCTTAAGCAATTATTGTTGTATTCATTAAAACTGGATATTGAGATTAATGGACCCCAGCATGGACCAAGCGAAAAGAAAAACTGAATAGCAGCCTCAAACCATATCTATACAATTAGAGATCATTGTCAATATTTGAGTTATATGAAAATTGTCTAACAAATATCTTTTAATTATTATTATTAATTCATCATTTTATGGCGTTGGTATAATGTTCTGCTTTTTCATATAGCTATTGAGGTCGATATACAAGAATAGTTTAAGTTCGATACAATATTAACTGACCGATAGGAAAGAGCAATAATTGTTTCATTTTAATTTAGAATTATTGAAAAAAAGATTTTTCAAGTAATAAACAATTTCAATCAAACAAACAGTGAAAAACCGCAACTTTATATGGTTTATAATGATGAAAAAAGTACACTTTAGACAAAGACAATTGATTTCTAAATAACATATATCTGGGAGGCTGAAAAAATACAGTTTATTCTAATATTTAAACAAAGTTGCACTAATATCATTCTGCTATTAGTAAAGGTCAAATTTCAGATATAAACAGTAATAAAGATTGTTATAAGTGATTATCAGAATCAGTAGTAATATTTATCATTTCAGCAAAAAATGGCCTATCGCTGATCAGATGTTTGCAATGTGAATTTCAAAATAATGATGTTTTGCTTTTCTCAATTAGATATTTGCCGAAAGTCTTTAATGTTGCTTCTGGACACTAACGCAAGGGAAAGGGAGATTTTGAGAACATAAAATCGGTTTTCACAACCATTTCTTTTGAAATGTCTGTACCAAGTCAGACCTGGCTATTATGGGCTTCAATTGTTCTTGTGGTTTTCAACCTGCTCTGTGATTTTGTTTTTCTGACTTTGTCTTTTGACAATTCTGTTCGGTAATTTTTCTGTTATCCCAAGGTAACAGTTCAATTCCGGGTATGATTACTGGAAATATTATTTAATATTGAAACCAATAATTCTTTACTCATAGTGTATTGCAGATATTTTCAAATTTTGGACTAATTTTAACCGTTGACTACTGAAAATGTAGATAATACAAAACAGTCTTACATGAAACTGAAACATTACCTTGATTTGGAAAGAGTTTGAAATTTTACCAATCACAAAGTAGTTGAATGACTTGGGAATTACAATTTTATTTTTAGTAAATCGTCAATCAGTTGTACTTTTGTTTATTTTTTGAATACTTAGTCGGTAAGGTTTTATTTAACAACATGTCAGTCAGCATCGTTTGACAAATGGAATCTCTATTATAAGATAAAATTATACTAAATTGGATATGGGATTTTGTCTCCTTGACATTTACCCCATTTCCTTTCTTTTTCATAAATCTATTTTTTGCCAATTAAATATAACAACGGCAGTAGAATACCGAAGGAACAAAGCACAAGATTACACAAATCAAAGTCCAGAGACAAGGCAAAAGCAAGAACACCAGAAGACGGAAGACCAAAGACACCACATGCCCACAAAACACACGAACATTACATATACAGCACAAAAAACTAAAGCACTAACAGTGTGAACTCTCAATAAACAAGAGTGACATCAGGTGGAAGGGTTAGCATGTCCTGCTCTGTATACAAAATAATTATATAAATCAGGCCATTTTTTTCACATGAAATAAATACCGAAGAAAAAAAAATGAATGCTTTTGCAAAAGTAGTCTGGAAAATTCATAATTACATTATGTATATCTTTACCTGTAAACTGCCTTTATAAGATTAAATTCACAGTTACTTCGGTATTTAGTCATTGATGTTTTATTTTATTTTATCGTGATGTCAGATTGATTATTCTGTTTTCTAACATATCAAGTACGAATACAAATAAAGTAGTAATTAATGAAGGAGAGAAAACAGAAAACAATGGCCGAACATTGCAATCAAACGTAATCGTCAACCGGGGACCTGCACAACAAAAAAATTAAATGCAAAAGACAAACATAGATAACGATAAGAACTCGAGATAGGCGGACTTGGTACCGGCACTAGCAACAACCGGTGGTAGGGTTAAACCGGTTTATGGGTCTCCAAACCTTCCCTTTCTATATCCCGTTTCCCTATAGTATAATGAACATACAAATAAAACCCCATTCTGGTAGACCACTAACTCCAAGGCCGCAATCTTCGAAAGGAATGAATTAGACAAAACGTAATTTAGAAAGATGGGTCAAGGAGTACTTGCCGCTAAACTGCCGGCTTGCTCAAGGAGCCTAGTCTACTGGTAAAACACTATCACACTACGGAACAATATTCATATTCACAACTTCCTGAAGGCTTTTGTATAGAATCAACATGGATCTCAGTAGACATCGCCAGTATCAGTGAGAGGCCAGTATAATTGTAAAATCTTCAGTTCATTGGTTCCCAAAGCCAATATAATGGAATCATGAAGAATATCTGGTCAATATTCCCTTTTACGTATATAATATAAGTTACGTCCCAGTTTTTCTGTTTTTTTATCATTTTTTGACATTTTTTAAGACTTTCCGTAAAAATGAGGGTGAGAAATGCCCTAAGTAATAAGTAATAAGTAATAATGAGTCGCATTATATTTAGATACCAAATGTTCATATCTTCTATAAAACTTCTTTAATGTGTTTATCAATCTATGAAATCTGTAACCTTGTTGTAATAGTTTGGATATGAAAGTAAGGTTACGTTCATTCAAGTCGTCAAGAGTAGATCAGACGTGTGCGAATCGTACCAGTTGAGATATATACAATGTTTATGCACCCCGTATGATGGCGCTGCAGGAATGTCGCCATCAAGAAAAGGGAAATTAGTAATAGTGAAATCAAAATCATTCCTTTTATCATAAATTTTAGTTTTAATTTTTCCAGAGTCACAATGATAGTTCGATCGAGAAATAGGGAGTATTTAGAATCATTGTTTGCTTTATTAAATTTCAGGTATTTTATTGTGGGTAAATTAGGTCGACATAGTATAAAAACTGGGGATTGTCAATAGGAAGGATATCGTCGATAAACCTGCTGTTATCGTTGAAATATTGAAATAAGTTGACCATTGTTATGTATGGTTCCATCCTGTAGTTTTTTTTGTTTTTTTTATAAAGTCCTGTTCATAACAGAACAGGAAAAGATCTGCAATAAGAGGTGCACAGTTTGTACCCATGAGAATTCCAATGACCTGTTGATAAACGATGTTGTCGAAACGAACAAAAAATTGCCTAGCAAAAAATTCAATGCCTTAATCATGTTACCTGGGCAAGCAGCAGATAACTTCTTATATACAAAAATTGATTGCTGTTGTTTGTATGAATAAAACGCAAGAGTTATTATATTCATCATAAAAAGAAATAAAATATCCATTTTTTATGAAACAACACCCCTTTAATAAAACACTTCAAATGCCTGCATCAAGTTTTTGAATGGTATCTTAAAAATATTAACTAAATGAAAGTCAGATATTTGGCAAGGGAGGTGATTCTCTCAACATGTCGCTCTGTATTGAAGAATATTATGACATTTAATGCAGTTTTTCCTTACATTGCAAAAAATGTACGATGACTTATTACGTTTTAACATAATTTATATGGGTGGAAGATCTTTAATTTCTCAATTTTTGGTGAAAATTGAATTATAGGATTTTCCTTCTGAAGTAATTGAATGAAGCTCTGGTTTCAGCAATGGTTTGACAATATGATATATCTTGTACTGCAAATCAACACTGAATGCATACTTTTCATATTCGTTATCTGATATTTAGGTGTAAAAGTGTCAAAGAAGCAAAAGACCATATCCGAGATTTTATATCCAGATTTACCAGATAACTTTTCAACACGTTACAATATAGAAAACGTCACGTCATAAAGCATAAAACGTCATAAAATTATGTGTTTGAAGTATATTTTTGATCACATAGGGTGGACACGTTTGAAACGTAGGGCGGACAAACAATAACTGATGAATTCAAATTCCAGAACTCGTATATGGTCTATTAAGGGCTTATTTATGCTGATTTTTATTTATGTTTGTTTGTAGAAATTGTAATTTTGTTCAAGTTATAACATGTACAAAAATTGTGTACAAGTTATGACAAATTTTGGGTACCTAAATTTTGGAAACAAACTAATTCTACGTTAAAAGCAGATCTTATAGTATATTTAATATGATCCGAACTTGCTACAAGAATCTGAATTACTATGGGCAAAAAATATATACATTTTTACATAAAACATAATTATATTGCTAAAAATGTTTTGTAAAATAAAAGCATTGAGGTTTGTAAGCTTATTGTATTTTCATTATTTGGTGCTGGTCTTTAAATATTATGAAATTCATTAGTCTAAAACTTGAATATCTTAGCACAAATGTCCTTTGTTTCCAATTCCGTCACAGAAAATATGTTGTCAAAAATAATGTCAAGTAAGGTTGGATGTAAGCACAACTCGTACACAACATATACATTACAGGCGTATATGTCATACGGTGATTTCTGAAAAGAATTTTAAAACTCCTAAGGTGGGATGTTTCTATGAACTGTAGATAAAAAATCTTAAAGTGAAACATTTCAATTTTTTCTTCTTGGAGTATATTAGCATATAATTGTTTTATACTGCAATTTGAAAAGAAATTTAATTTGTGATGATATTCGGGGATTTTTCCCGGGTCTACTACCTTTAAGAGCGATATCTAAAATTCATCTATTTGAATATATTGATAAGTATATCGTATCAGAATGAGAATAAAACATGTCTCGATGCAACATACATATTGCAAATTAAATATTTAATGATGTTGTAACTACATGTGACTCACATAAAATTACCTGAAAGTTAAGTATTTTCGTAAAATCTGGATTTAAATAATAAATTACACCATCAAGGGAACCATCAAGTGTGAGCCCCCGTATCAATATTACCGTGAGAAGCACATAAGGCAGCGTTGCCGTCAAATAAACCACCTGAAATACATAAATGGTATATGACTTTGAGTTTATTTTCTGTTCTGCTAAATAATATCCAACAATTCTTTCTACTTTTTGATTTTTTTGTACTGATAAAATCATCGTGCCAGCTTTGGGTTAGTTTCGTGTATTTACAAATCACTGGTTGTCAGTTTTACTAGAATGAATCAGAAAACAAATTTGCTACTTTCCATTCTATCAATGAGTCCCATTATATAGATATCTATCACAAACTTATGTCAGGATCTACGATTTTCATTTCGGGGTGTGATCTTAGGATGTTAGGTCTGGAGACCGCTTTATTAAGTTCTCAACTGGTAGAGGAATCCTACGTTTGATCCCATGGGCGCTCCGGTTTTTACGAATTAATTTACGAACTGTTTTTGAGAAATGGCTTTAGTACAAAAGTTTCGAGATTTTGACAATTAAATGACACTTTTGGTTGAAGTATACGGAAAAACATAAACACAAAAGTCATATTCCTTTTTGTTTACCACCTTGCACATGTATGTGTAATTTTCTTTTTACATGCAGATAGCATTGTTTGACATCAAGCAATCATTCCGCTGAAACAACGACAGTAGAATACCGAAGGAACAAGGAAAGCGATGACTACAAAAATCGAAGTCCAAAGACATGGCAAAAACGGTAACAGATAAAAACAAAGACAAAACAAGGACGTGAGAACCTGAACCTGAACCGTCTTGAACGTACTATGAGGTATGAGCATTACGTTTTCATTGTAACAATGATGGAATAATGATAATACAACACTATTTTCATAATGAAAGATAGAAATAGATATAACTTTATAATTATTGGATTTATTAAATAAATACCTTCCCAACAGTCTTTACACCTTTAATTATACACAAGCAAACGAGGAACCATGCTCCAAATAAACATAAGACTAGATGCCAATTGATATGTCCAATATCTTCTATACCAGAGGATAGCTGTAGAACATTATTTCTGAAATGGAACAAAAAAAAAAAAAAAGAAAAAAACATTTTATTTCACCACGTCCATTTACAAGAATAATGTTCTAAAATATACATGTTTTCTATGAGTGTAGGTAAATTCATTAAAAAGCTATTTTCTCGATTTTTGTTTTATTGGTGCTAGACATATTTAGTTAAAGGCTGTGTTGAGTCTACAGTCACGAGTAAAAGAAAACACCGATAAATTTCGATGCAATAGAGAATTGAAAATAATTATAGAGTTGCTTAATTCTGTGTTATGCCTAGATAATAAAGTTAACCGGATAAAGGTTTAATTATGATGTCGACGCTCCTTTCAACCTGTTAAAGGTAAGGTAAAATTCATCGTTAATGACATAATTTTTCGTGTGTGTCTATCATCATTTGCTCTAAAAGAAATTGAGACAAGAAGATTCAAAGTTTCAAGCATTATCCAGGTCACCTGTTAATTACTTGTAGAAAAAATAAAGGGGACAACAGGAAACATCTACGATGGTTGAAAGTGATACTTACTTGCCATAGTCTGCCAGGGAATTACACATGAAAAACATGAATAAGACAAAGGACAAACGTAAACAACGATAGGAAATCGGGGGCAGCCTTACTTGATATCGGCACTGGCAAAAGCCAGCAGTAGGGTTAACCTGGTTGATGGGTTTTCAAACCTCCCATTTGTCTGTCTCGTATCCCTATAGTATAATAGATATACGAATAAAATCCAATAAAGTTAGACTACTAACTCCAAGACCACAATCTTGAAAGTAGACAATACGTATTTTTTGAAAGATGGATCAAGGGGTGTTAGCTACTACTCTGATGTGGGCTCAAGGAGCCTAGTCTGCTGGTAAAACACAGTCGCACTACCGAAGAAATATTAAAGTCTAAACTTCCCGAAAAAATTGGTCAAGAATCATTACATTTACAGTAGGCATCGGCAGTGTCAGTGAAAATCCAGTGTATATGTAAAATTTTCAGGTCACTAGATCTCAAAGCCAATTTATTGGATGCAAGCAGAATATCTTCTCAATATCCCCTATAACGTGAAGAATGTAAGTTCTGTTCCAGCTTTTCTGGATTTTTAATCAGTTTCAGGCATATTTTAACAACATTTCCGTGAAAACGAGGATTAAAAATGCCCCTAGTAATAAGCTGTTTGCGAGTAACGCGAAATTTAGATAATAAGTATTCATATCTGTTATATAGTAGTTATTGTATTCTCAGATTTATTCAACAACTTCTGAAATATGTAATCATGTTGTAAAAGTTTGGCTGGGAAAAAAACGTTATCATCAAAATTATTCAATTTCAGTTCTTGTGGGTAAATGATGCATACATAATCTAAAAACTGGAGATTGTCAATAGTAAGTATCTCAATATACCTGCTGTTATTATTGAAAATAGTAATTAGTTTATCACTGTTTTTTATGGTTCCGTTTTTTTAATTTTTTTTTCTTCAAATTTTTCTTTTATTTTTAAATGAAGTCTTGTTCGTATCTGAGAGGTGCACAACTTGTACCCTTGGGAATATATATGACCTGTTGATAAATAGTGTTGCCAAATCGAACAAAAATGTATTCCAGCAAAAGACTGGGCGCATTAATCATATCTTCACATGTCCAGGAACAATAAATATTATATGCAATATTAGGGAAGATCTTTGCTTTTTTTTAAGATAAAATGATCTGCAGACCAGAAAATTTAAAAGGCCATTTAATTAATTGTCCTAATTTGATTTTAATTAACTTATGTGAAAGGGTAGTATAAAGTGTAGAAAAATCATAACTGTAGATGGATGAGACTTGTCTTCAAATTGATTGCAGTTTTATCTAAAACTACAATTAAATTTTTCACATTCCAAAAGTAATTTACATACGTTTTTTCACAGTATTTGATAACCAACTCTTTTATACAAATAAGTGAACTAGTTGACTGGCTTGATAAATTAGTATTACAACCTTCACTAGATGCCGAAATAAAACGATGTTTGAAGGGATTTTTGTGAAGCTTATAATCCAGTACATGGTAAACAAGGTGGTATCTTTAAATGGAACTAAAATCATTTCTGTATCCTTATAATATTGTTTGGTTAACGCTTTAGGTCCTAATTTGGTTCGCAAAAAAGTGGTTGAATTGTCCACTTCGTATTGAACATCTTTGAGTTTCTGGTCTTCCAAATATTTAGATTTTATCTGCACTGATGAGACATAAGTTGTCGAAATGCGCATATGCAGAAAGTAAATTCACAGTAACTTCGGTATTTAGTTATTCGTATTGGTGGACATTGATATATTTCTTTCAAACGATATCAATGTTGATTGAAACCTTGTCAACAGGTACAGAAACACGTTTTTATCAATATCCTTAAATTGTGACTTAATTTTACTGGCAAACAGCGTAGGAGATGACTCAATATAATTATCTTAATAAAAAAACTGTTTAGTTGGTGGACTCTGTTATAATTTTATCTTTAATAAAAATTTATAGCATGTTTGTCTGTACTTTTTCGTTTGTAACATTTGTTATAACAATTATCTGTAGTAGTTTATAAATTATATGTAAAAAAGACACTTTCCAAAACCCGTCAAGGGCAATAAAATTGCAGAAACTCATCGTAGACTTTCGGTCAAATTATAACGAATGTAGAACTTCTCATTTGAAACATTTTTACAAATATACTTGACCAGCCATCTCACTCAGTTTCCAAATTCCAAATTTTTCTAATAACAGGGTCAATGGTTACGGTCAAGGTCACTGAAGACCTTCAACCTGGTATTCACATCGAAGGTCATTTCTTGTCGGACTACTTTACACATATATTTAAAACATTTCCCTAAAAACTATTTACGGACACGGGTAAAGGGCTATAACACAAAAACGGGTTGTCTCAGAGTATTCATTAAAAAAGATGAAATGAACATCTAAATAAGCTGAGCATTTTTGCAATCTAATGCTGTCATAAAGTTTAATTTTTTTTCCGAAATAAAACAAAATTTCGAATTGTGATTATTTTGAAAATGGCGGACGAAATTTTATACCACCATTTTAAATCCTGAACATTTCAGCTATCTTGTAACCGAATTTCAGCAAAACCCTATTATGTTGTTAAACTACATCTCTCGGGCTCAAAAACACGCAACAGGAGTCGCCACAAAAAAAATAACAAAAGAAAACAAAACATGCATGACCAGCTATCTTATTTAAGATCTGAACACATAAACCTTATTTTGGGAGATAATTCTATTATTTAAATAGAATCCGTTTCGGACGACCTGAGTTTACACAGGTCATTGCCTGCTCAATGCATCAAGTTTTGTTATGATTGGTCCATTGGTCCAAGTGATTTGACATCATGGTGGCAGAAGGAAAAGTTGAATAATAATAATAATCACACAAAATACAATAAGGTATTTTCACTGTGGTAGGAAAGACCTTAATAAATATTATCAATAGCTTTTGTTATCAAATAGTGAACAGGAGAAGGTCTTTATAGGGAAGTGTACACTTTGCAATTCGACAGCTACTCTACCCTTTATCCTTTGACAATGTAGACTTACTCCAACTTCTTACCAAAACCATTAAGTGTATTCATAGCACTAACTCTGTAACTACATCCCACGTAGTTTCGTAAAAAACCCTAAACTGACCACAATCTTTAAAACGAACAATAACCCTTACCCTAATCTTAATCCTAAAATAGACATAAAAGAATGTCACAGTGCCATAAATAATTTTAATTCATTCAATTCAACAACGAACTTAAATTCGGAAAAGACGTCACTAGCACTTATGTAGTCTTAATTAAGACCTAAATGTCAATGCAAGACCTACCTTTTAGCAGAGTTGCAACGAGGTTAGTTAATACGGCAATTGATTTGGTGATGGTCAAGCATTGGTTTCCGTTTTTAAACCCAGAAAGTTTAAATTAAATTCAAATGAAACTTAAATGTATTGCTGAATAAAATTAAGAAGATGTATTGTTGAATAGAATTAGGGAAAGGACCCTATTGATTTTGAAGAAGGAAAGTCAAAGATCAAGGTCACAGTGACCGAAACTACATTGAAATTGTTAGAAAAATTTGGTTTCCAGTCCTTAATTTAAAAGTTTAGCATCCAATTGAAAGTACACATGAATATATTGATGGATGCCAGCTTGGAAAGAGCCTTTTGAATTGTGGAAAATTAGGTGAAAGGTCAAGGTCACACTAACCAAAAAAAATATAGTGAAAATATTAGATAACAAAATAACGAAGAAAAATGTGGTTTCCTGATTGTAATTCAAAAATTTTACATCCTATTAAAATGAATATTGAAAATATCGTTGCATACCTGGAGGGGACAAGGTCAAGGTCATCGTGACCGAAAAAAATAGAATAATTATAAAAATGTGGTTTCCGGACTATAACTCGAAACGTTTTCATAAATTTAAAATGCCTTTTGGGTTTTTGAGATAATTGGTCAAAGGTCAAGGTCACACGTAAAATTTGACGTTTATGAACATTTCTGTACATTTTCGAGATTACATTGTACTGAGGTAGGAGAGCAAAGGGGACAAAAATGACCCCTTAAAAAGTTTGAATCTACTTAAATGGTCTTCTGCATGTCAGCGATAGTGAGATACACACAAGAATTTTCATGAGTCCTTATCTTTTAACCATTTACAACCTGAATATTTTAATTTCCCTTACTTTTAAGGGGTAGGGTTACTAATTTTTGGAATTCTAATCCCAAGATAAATCTGAATCAAAAGTTTTTCACACAATTTGTTGTTTACATATCATAAATCATTATTGCATTGCCATTTATCAGATAAATATTCGAATATGCACTATCCAAAAGTAAGAAAGTAGAAATTTTGAAAATAATTAAAATTCCGAAAATTTCTAGTCTTCAAAAAGTTATACCGAAAATCAAAATTTTAAGGACATTAACTGTCTTATTTTTCAACATTGTTTCACAACTGATAAAATGGCCTTAAAACTAGATCAAATGATGAGATTCATTTACATGAAAAGAATTGGCAGCGTACACATTTTTGCATTTTTTTGTAGTGGGGGGAGTACTTTTTTGCATTCCCAGATCATAAAAATGGAGTTAAGTGGCCAAATTTGTTTTCATTTTAAAGTGTATTATGGTTGATGAGGACACCACACCCAGTAAAAATATCATTTAAATTTCTTTGTTTTTGGATATATTCTAGTACTGTATTCGTTCTTACATGAAATATTCAAACCCCATTACCAGGCTTTTTCTCGAGATATATAGGACTACTATATTCATGGGTATTAACAACAATGTAATATTAGGGCATACTGTAATAATGCATGTTGTTAGTAAGGGAACAATAACCATCCATAGTAAACGCTTTGGCTACTGAGTAATTTAAGTTAGTTAAAGTATATTTCAGAGTAATTAAAATGCTTTGAATTAAAGTGCTTCGTAAGAAAAGTGGTGGTCAAGATGCCAATATGACGTGTCTGTTTCCCTAATGAAAACGGATATTTTCTGCTAGATTTCACGTCTTCGGCGATTTGACATAACTGGTTTTGACTCAACCCTGGATTGACTCACTGATAGCGTGACGGTTGCCGCTAGCGGAGCAGGACATGCTTACCTATCCGGAGCACCTGATGCCACTCCTGGTTTTTCTGGGAGTTCACACGTGTTAGTGCTTTAGTTTTTTGTATTGTCTTGTATATCATACTGTAAAATTTGACTTTTGTCTTCGTCAGTGATGTTTGTGCTACCGATTGTCCTTGCGATTGTTTCAATACTTTAAAGATTTACAAAAAGCCATTTGAAATTTCACCAAGGTACTGTTTGAGGGTTAGAGAAGTAACATGTACCATGGATTTTGTTGGTTTTCGTCTAAGGGTTAGAAAATGGCAATAACCAATCCGCTGCCAAACAGACCTTTCAAAACATATGCCTCACTGATAGTGTTACGGGTGTCGCTAGCGGGGCAGAACATGCTCAAGAATACCGCTTAAGTGCACGCTAGGGGCCTTCTTGATCTCGCTTGAGGGGGTGAATATTGTTCACCTCTAGTTGAAGACCCTCAGGCGACATCAAGATGAAGACAGGAATAAAAGCCCTGTCCTTGATAAACTGGAGTTTTCTATGTATCGTGTGCGTTTTTGTCACATGTACATTCACTCCATATCCTTTCACTTTTCCTATTACCCTTTCCCGAGCACCTAATGTCACTCCCAGTTTTCATGGGAGTTCACACTATGAGTGCCTTAGTTTTTAATGTCGTCTTTTTATTTCCCTGCATTGCACCTGTCTCACGTCCTTGTTTTGTCTTTGTTTTTCTCTCTTGACGTTTTTGCCATGTGTTTGGATTTCGATTTTTGCAGTCTTCGCTTCCCTTGTTACTTCGGTATTCTACTGCCGTTGTTTCAACCATCGCTTTTCTTACGTAGCACTTTTTGGCTTTTCTATTTAGATTGTTTTGGTTATTTGTTCTCTATCAGCTTTTACAAGTTTTTCGGTTAATGGACTTCCAAACGTTTTGGTTTGCTCTGCAATGATGAGACATAAGTTGTCGGAATACGCATATGCAGAAAATAAATTAACAGTGACTTCGTAATGTTGTTATTTAAATAACTTAAAGACCTCGAATATGAAAAATGCCGCTGAATATGAAAAATACACAAAAGGTATATATATCTAAAAATAAATGCTGACATCCCGACATTGAAATAGAATCTTCAACTCATGTTTATTTAAATCAGTTTATTTTGGCTACATATATCAATTAGATAAAAATGTATTGATTGTTCTTCATACGAAAAAGTATCCTTTTATATTGATCTTGTTTCAGATATTTGTTTACTTTTATTATATAAATACTGATTGGATTGCATTTTAAAAATTACCTGAGTTATTGATCTGTTGTCACATTAAATATATTTTCTTACATCTCTTTGTTAACTTGCTATGGTAGTCGAGACGTATTATGACAGTCGTTTGATCAACTTGATATTACATAAAGGTAGTGCAGATTCGATCCTTGGACCGGGAAATTTTTCCCACATGAAACTTAAAGTTATCTAACATTTAGGTGAAACATAACAGAAGGTTAAGTTAAGCATATATATGAATGAATATGCATAAAAAATATAATGAGGTAAATAATTCGAGTTTAGTAAATAGTTTTAGGTAAATTATCAGTTAAGGTGGGACGTTACCAAATCATAGGTTAAAATTTTTGAAACATATTTTGTAGAAAAGAAGAACTCAATAAGGTTTATTGGAATATGAAATCCAAAATTGGGGATACCGTGCATTTTTTCCAGATTTTCTAGCCTCAAAATTGCAGAAAATTGCAGGAAAATAACAAAGACATATAGAACTAGAGGCTCAGATACTGAGCCTGTATCGCTCACCTGACAAAGATGCTTTTAAGCCGTGCCTATGCTGACGACCAAATATGTTTTTTTCCTATAGGGTCTAATGTTAAGCTATGTTCTCACATCCATGTTTTTATTAGATTCAATTGAAATAAGTATTCTTTGTTAATATAATTCCATTCATAACTCCAATACAGTTAAGTTACATTTGCTTTAATGGTTTCAGAGTAGATTTTCCCATAAGGTCCAATGTTAAACTATGTTTCGTGCTGGCGGCCATGTTTTTTATTGATCCAAAAGAAAATATCAATTTTCGTTGAGGACCTCCCATACATCATTCCTGTAGAGTTTGATTGAATTTGCTTCAGTGGTTTCAGAGGAGAAGATAGGGTCCAATGTTAAACTATGTTCCGTGCCGACGGCCATGTTTTTTATTAGATCCAAACGAAATGAGCATTCTTCATTGAGGACCCTTAGTACATCATTCCTGTAAAGTATGGTTGAATTTGCTTCAGTGGTTTCAGAGGAGAAGACGATTTGTGCATTTTCCCATAGGGTCCAATGTTTAAACTAAGTTCAGCGCTGGCAGCCATGTTTTTTATCGGATCCAAACGAAATGAGCAATCATTGTTGAGGACCTTTAATACATCATTCCTGTAAAGTTTGGTTGAATTTGTTTCAGCGGTTTCAGAGGAGAAGATGAAAATGTGATTTTTCCCATAGGGTCCAATGTTAAACCTAAGTTCTGCGCTGTCGGCCATGTTTTTTATCAGATTGGAACAAAAGGACCTTCCATACATCATTCCTGTAAAGTTTGGTTGAATTTGCTTCAGTGGTTTCAGAGGAGACAGATGAAAATGTGATTTTCCCATAGGGTCAAATGTTAAACTATGTTCCGTGCTGGCCACCATGTTTTTATCGGATCCAAACAAAATGAGCAATCTTTGTTGAGGACCTTTAGTACATCATTCCTATAAAGTTTGGTTGAATTTGCTTCAGTGGTTTCAGAGGAGAAGATGAAAATGTGATTTTTCCCATAGGGTCCAATGTTAAACCTAAGTTCCACGCTGTCGGCCATGTTTTTTATCGGATCCAAACGAAATGAGCAATCTTTGTTGAGGACCTTTAGTACATCATTCCTATTAAGTTTGGTTGAATTTGCTTCAGAGGTTTAAGAGGAGAAGATGAAAATGTGAAAAGTTAACGGACAGACGACGGACGACGGACGGACGACGGACGACGGACGGACGACGGACGCCAAGTGATGGCAATAGCTCACCCTGACCCTTTGGGTCAGGTGTGCTAAAAATACATAAAATTCGGTGCCAAATTTTTGTTGGAATTAAAAATTCAATAACCAAAAACTATTTTTCCNTAAAGTTTGGTTGAATTTGCTTCAGAGGTTTAAGAGGAGAAGATGAAAATGTGAAAAGTTAACGGACAGACGACGGACGACGGACGGACGACGGACGACGGACGCCAAGTGATGGCAATAGCTCACCCTGACCCTTTGGGTCAGGTGAGCTAAAAATACATAAAATTCGGTGCCAAATTTTTGTTGGAATTAAAAATTCAATAACCAAAAACTATTTTTCCATGACAAAAATTAACATAACATTCTTGAGGAAAAGCACAATCTTTTGATATTCAGCTTTACAGGGTGTACCGTTCACTTAATGGAAATATTAAAGCTCGAACAAAGACAGTACAAAAGTGCTGTTCTTGTGTTGACGTCGCGTCAAGATTTAGGGACGTTCTTGACGTTCACTGTTTACAACGTTTTTGTTGCATTTTGATCAAATAATTCTGTATACAGGCGCGTAGGTAGGGTTCTAATGATGTGAAAGCGCGTAAAAGGGCGCGTAAAAGTTCGAGAGATCTTGGGTTACCTGAAGCCTCATTGAGTGTAGGGCGAAACCCTGGAGGGGACCAGGGAGCATTTCCCCACCCCCTGGAAGCTCAACCTGTAAATTTAGGGGATTAGAACATTAAAATTAATTCATCGACAAATATTTGTAGTGAGTTTTCCATGCAGTGCATTTATATCAGGACGAGAAAAAGTTAATGAATTAACATATTATAAGTGAAAGAAGAAACAGATGAAAGTGGAAGTGACAACGGTGCAACGGGTTATGATTGCCACTGGAAAAGGGGACAAATGGGTAGGGGCAGGAAACTGATTTAGCCATCTATACCGCCTCGTAAGGCTGCTCTCATATTAGTACATGGAACATGGCGTTACTCCAAGCAGTTCGTCGCGACAATGGTTCGCGGCCAGATGTTTCGTATTCCGTACAGACAGGGCATTCTCCTACCCATCACCTGGGGACGCTCCCTGCAGCTCTGTGGACGAAACCCCTGAAAACCGATTCAGATTCCGGGTGTACTTGATCAACTATTGCATTTTTATTAGGCATATACTTATTGAAAAAAAAGTTTAGGTTTTATTTTTTGGCTTTTGTTTCCTTTTTTTGGTTTTGGTGGATGTACACATGAAAAAGGATTGATTTTGTTGCCATCAGAGACGTCCTTGGTAGCCATTTCGCTATAACTGTCTAAGTTTAATTTTCAAGTACAAAGTTTGTTTCAAATGCGTGTACGGTTATAAAGCATGTTTATAATTACATGCATTCGGCTTCGTATTGAATTCCAGTATTTGATTGGTTACGAGTACTCCCGATCATTTCCATCACTGTGTTTCATCGGTCAGTATAAAACTACACCAGCACGCGACTCCTTGCAATAGACAACGTCAAAAGTAAACAAAGTAGTCCCACATACAAAATTATTGAAAGATAATCCCTTTAGATAAAGTATATGATAAACCATAAAGGGCATCATAATACAATAAAATACAGTATGACTGATTAGACAGATAATACAACAAACAAAAAATAGACCAATACTGGTCTGCTATGGCCGTGAAGGACATAACCAAAGCCTGACACATTATGCTTGTGTCATATCAATAATCTATACTTCAAAGATGACATATAACAATAAGCAAAATATTACAAAGAAAATAATTTATTTGGTCTCCATTTGTTTCTTATTTCAAAACATTCTGTAATAAAATTACCAAGATGTATCAGAGTTTGTAAAGGTTCATTTGTGAATATAATTGATTCCCTTGTTAGATTTTTTAAATATGTGCCAAAAAGATATATTTTATCAAATAGTAAAATTCTCTATTTGTTATACAATGGACAGCTAACAATAAAATGCCTTTCATCTTTAACTTGATTAACAGTAGCGACATAATCTTTGTGATCTCTCAATGTAAGTACATCCCAGCATTGAATTCCCCGGTAGGAATAAGTTTACTTTCGTTATGCATTTTCTATCAGAGTTACTTGCAACTGTTTGTTTCCTATCAAAACATGTTTCGAGCGTATTTTATGGTATATATTTTGTATGAAAACACATAAAACGTTTTATAATGCAAATGCAAGTGTATTTCATTTACGCTACAACCCCTTTTGCACCCGTCCCACACCTTTGATTATGCGTATTCAGTAGTAAAGGATGCAAAGTGTAGAGAGATATACATTTAAAAATGATATGATTTCATGTTTAGTTTGCTGACTGTTTTGATCGTTTTTCTATCTATGAAAATGTATTATAGGAGCGAAACAATACATAATTATGATTGTTTATCAAAAGCAAAACAATCTAAAAACCGGCGTATTAAAATCAGAGAGCAATTTTACCGAAATACCTCAACTTTCACTTAAATCATGGACAGAAATTAAAAATTAAAATCGTATTCAGTTTAAGTATTAGAAAACGGCATTAAATTGAGTTTGCAGATATGAACAAATTAAATGTGTAGGCGATTTAAACTTGTTTTAAAGTGAGAACAAATTACATGTCAAACCAGTGTCGAATACACACAAGTTTACACCGTGTTTGTTGTGAACCCGACCTTATAGTTATTTCTTTTTGAAAAAAAATACTCCTTGCTCATTTTTGAAATGACTGTTCTGCCTCGAAGTATCTATGATGTTGAGCATGCAAATCTTCCCGAAATTCGGGAAATATGTTTTTTTTCCAGTTTTTTTTCCTGTTTACCCTTTTCATTGTGTACAAAAGACTCATTCTCCGTTGACCGCAAATTCTTATTATTTTAGACCCGGATTTTATTTTCTTAACATCAATTATATATCATATAAATGAACATCCTGTTTTGTCATTAGTTCCGAGGTTCTCATTTTGAATCTGCCTTTTTACAATACCTTGCAGGGGAAATTCTGGACGTCTAGAGAATACGTATATGAATGACAGATAGCCCTTCACGGGACGTCATTTTGTAACGTCCCACCTTAAGGTAAATTATCAGTTAAAGTGCTTCGAAATCGAGAGAATCAAAGAAAAGACAAAAGAGAGATGGAATAGTCAAAAGAATTTACAAGAATTTAAGTGTCTTGAGTAACAAAAGAAATGCTAATTAAAAGGTCAATTGTTCAGAGAACAATTGCAAGGTCTTTCACCAGTTTTCACCATGATCACATGTTTGAGTTTGATTTTGTTGTCTATTTCAGTTCAAAATGTGTTGTAAACAAAAGTTCTGATCTTTTTTAGTCTTTTGCTCAACGGTTGCTAAGGACTTTTTCGAAAAATTAGCTTGTTGCTAAGGACAGGAAAGTCACTTCCGGTTTGCAATGTCGTTCATTTCCTCTTTACATCATTACGAAACTTTTTACCTATGGTTGCTAGGGACTTTTATGGCAAATGACGTTGTTGCTAAGGACCTTGAGCTTTGACCCCATTTTGACCCCATTTTGTCGGCCATATTGAGCTGAACAATTTATCTTCTTATAGTTTCTTTGTATCTTTAATAGTTTTTGAGATATAGGAAAAAAACTCTAAAATCGGACCCCGAAAAATGGTTTTTGGGCTATAGGTCCAAAATGAATGGTCAAATTATTTTGGACCCCAGTGTCAAATGTGGACCTCAATGAGACAAACATTCGCTCAAATACATTTGATCATCTATCT
>MJUU01058330.1:39886-77507 GCA_002080025.1 Modiolus philippinarum | reverse complement strand
ACTACTGACTTGTGAGTATGGAATTAGTAATTTAACAACATCAAAGCTGGACACGCTTGAATGTTTTGTTCTCATTTAGATCTTTTGATATTTAGTTTTGATTCATATTTACTTTAAAAGACATACGTGGATGGAATGGGTCTCCCTAAATATAAATAATTACATGCATTTTATGCATTTGAACAGAGGACTATACTTGTAGACTGGTAGTATTCCAGCAGTTCGGAACTAGTCTGAAAACGATCATTCGAAAATTTAATATAAAAAGTTAAGGGATTTCGTAAATCGCTTTGAAATTAGCATTAACTTTTTGTATTTTGATTGATTGTTCACTCTCATGTCTTTCGTCTCTGGACATTTAGTCTTCAAAATGATTAATTTATCATTTGTACACAGCATAACTTGTAGAAATGCTTTGAATGATCTTCTGTCTGACATTAACAAAATTGGATATCATTCAATTTGTTTTACCTTTAGGACAGATTTTCATGATGATAAAAGCAGCTTCAAAAAACAGCAGAAACGGGATACACGTGCTACTTTACTAATTATGAAGTTAAGCACAAATTGATCTTACAAAGTAGAACAATATTATGAGTAATTTGATGACATTTTAATCTGTTTTGATGTTGAGCGAATATTTGAAGACTAATGACATAAGATGATAGTTGTTTTTATTTACATTATTTTAAATTTACCGTTATCGTTTTATAGAAAGTCGAATGTCGGATGTCAATCGATTTCATTTTTGATTATGAATTTCTTCTTTCTATGAAAACGCATTGCTGAAACACAAAACTGTATAGTTTAGCCCCGAGCCTCAAAACGACAAAGAAGGTCTTAGTAATGGAAACTTAATCATATCGAAATTTCGAAACTGCTGTGTATGTTTATTCGTTACGCGAGAGCTAGCACAAATTACACAGACTTTCTCACTCGACATAGTTCTGTACATGACAGCCTTAATAATAAAAAAAATGTAAAAAATTCTGTCTCATACGCTTATTAAAAAGTTATTTAATAAATAGCAATTCCTTGTGGAAAAATTTGCAGTCTTGGTCCAACTCTGGTTCAAGAGTTTTTTTAGCTCACCTGGCCAAAGGCCATGTGAGCTTTTTCCATCACTCGGCGTCCGTCGTCCGTCCGTCCGTCCGTCGTCCGTCGTCCATCCATTAACTTTTATTTAAAGATCTTCTCCTCTGAAACTACTGGGCCAATACTATCTAAACATGGCCTGAATCATCACCAGGGTATGCTCTTTTAAGTTTGTGATTTTTTGTCCGTAGACAAAACAACATGGCCGCTGTTACTAAAAATAGAACATAGGGGGTAAATTGCTGTGTTTTGCAAATTACTCGAAAACCATTACAGATATCAAAATTCTTACAGGAGTAAAAATGATCAGCATGATGAGATATACCTGCCCTGCAATTCTGGAGAATATCCGTTTACCCGTCTTGGAGTTATTGCCCCTTTTCCGTAACATTTCAGTTTTTCGTTACTTCTGGTCTTATATATTGAAATTGATAGAAGACAGAAGTGAAGTTTGTTAACAAAAATGGTCAGCATAGTAAGATCTACATGTTCTGCAATTTTGAAGAACATCTGATAACCCACATAGGAGTTATTGCCGCTTTTGATTTGAATTTTCACAATTTTTGAACGTTTTTACTTTTATTTAAAAAACTGTTTGAGATAAAAGGAAATGCATTCAAAGATCTCCTCTGAAACCACTGAGCCAATTGGGACCAAATTTTGTCACAATAGTCCTTGGGTGGTCCCCTTTAAAGTTTTTGATTTTTTTGCGTTTGTATCTCATCCAAGATGGCTGCCAGCGCGGAGCAAAGTTTAACATAGGGACCATATGGGAAATGCATTCAAATGCCTTCTCCTCTGAACCCACTGAGCCAATTGGAACCAAACTTGGTTACAATAGTCTTAAGATGTTTTCCTTCAAAGTTTGTGATTTTTATGTTCATACCTCATTCAAAGATGGCCGCCAGCAGGGAACATAGTTTTACATAGGGACCCTATGGGAAATGCATCAAAAGATCTTCTCCTCTGAAACTTCCAAGCCAAATTCAACCAAACTTGGTCACAATAGTCCTTGGGTGGTCCCCTTTAAAGTTTGTGATTTTTACGTTCTTACCTCATCCAAGATGGCCGCTAGCGTGGAACATAGTTTAACATAGGGACTCTATGGGAAATGCATTCAAATGTCTTCTCCTCTGAACCTACTAAGCCAATATGAACCAAACTTGGATACAATTGTCTTTGGGTAATCCCTTCCAAAGTTTGTGATTTTTAGTTTGAACCTCATCCATCATCCAAGAATGAAAATGTAACATCTGCTGAACTGATTTATAGTATGAATGGGTGGTCTATAGGTGACAATGAATAAAACCAGTGACCAGGTGAGCGAAACAGGCTCATGTGAGCCTCTAGTTTTACATAGTACTAGGATGATTATTTCTTTTAACTGTCTACGACCTTTCAATAGCAATTACTGTTGAGTTACTACCGAACACTTCCGCAATGGTTTGGCGGCGTACAATAAAACTGGTTTAACACACCATTTCTTTTGAAATGCCTGTACCAAGCCAGGACCATTGCGGTCAACAGGTTTTCAGATGATTAGCCCCTGATTTGTGTTTTTGTCTCAGGGACTTAGGCTCTTGACAACTCTGTTTGATATTTTTTTACTGCCCCCACTCATGTTTTGATGCCTTTTTGACATAGTGCAACGGAAACATGTGTCCCCAGGTGACTTACCAATCCGTGTACTAGAGACACATGTGAAGAAATATAATTACAGGTACTAGTATAAAAATATTTTTACTAATCTGCAGCAATATCAAAATCAAAGTTAAGCTATTTCGTGTTGATAAATGAAGGCTTTTGAGGGTTTAAAGCAATAACATCAAACTCAATCTATTTAAACTATAATTACAGCTAATGAGAGTCTTTTTTGTTTTCTTTTTTTTGTTGTGCTTTTTAGTATGCATTTTGACACGTGAATTATTCTTTACAACATTCTGATATAAAAAGTTTTTTTCGGTGTATATGAAATCGTAAGTTGTTGCCAAATTTTGTCTCTTCAAAATTTATCGCAAGAAAGGCACATTTTTCATTTTCAATATCTATAACTTTTACATCCATAACAATACTTAGACACTTTACCTTTTTTACATGAATTTGAGGGTCTAAAAATATTCCAACTTAAACAAGTAGTTTCATAACCAACATTTTACCAAGTCGACGTTGGTAATTCAGGATCCATGTCATATTGAGAATTAAAACATGGCAAAAATAGAATCAAATCATTTTAGGAGTTCAGATACTCGGCTTCTGATTTTTTTTCATTTTCACTGAAAAATATTTTCCAATGCCAGATTATTTTTGTTGATTTTTGAAAATTTGTGCTGAGATCTGTTATTTTAATAACAAAAATGGCCATTGACAATTCATACGGCACCCCCCCCCCCCCATACAATCTCTTAACCATACCAAGAGAAGACATACTAAAGAATAACAAATTAGTACTTTCCTCCTTTTGTATCACTTTGAGTGAAGAAAACCATAACCTTCTTTGTATCTATTGGGTACTACCGAATAATCTTACATACAGAGATGCATTGTTATATCTGCCAAATTATATCGATCCAGGAAAAGCATAATTATCATCCAAGGTCGATATGCTTTCACAGGTCGATATGACATCGTATCGTTTGATCAGCACTGATGAGACACAAGTTGTCGAAATGCGCATATGCAGAAAATGAATTAACAGTAACTTCGGTGTTTCGTTATTTATTGGCACTGGGCCGATGCCTCTCCTGGTGGACTGTTTGTCCCCTAGGGTTTTCACCAACCCAGTAGTCAGTACTTCGGTGTTGACACGAAAACCGATTTAATTGGAATTTACAATATCTAAATTTTACAAAAATTTGTTTAAACCAAAGGAGTATCTCCCTCATGCATAGCTATGTCCTTAGCTGAATTATAGCTTTTCTATTTAGATCTTTTTGGTTATTTGTTCTCTGTCAGCTTTTACACATATTTTGGTTTATGGACTCTTCAAAATGGTTTGGTTTGATCTACACTGATGAGACATAAGTCGAAATGCGCATATGCAGAAAATGAATTAACAGTAACTTCGAGGTTTTGTTATCGACCTCATTGTCAGACTACAATTGTTATATTATAAATACACAGAAATACTAAACAGGTCATTATGATCCTGTGTCAAACCAATTAAATTCTAGAAGAAATAATTGAAATACATTGTATTTGAAAATTAGTATATATAAAAGTTAAAATACTATTATATAATAACTTTGCATATGATATATAACTGATTCTTAAAAACATCAAAAGAAATTCAAGAAGACTATATAGTTCTTTTTGCAAACATTCATAGGAACATGTTATATGCATTTCTATATTTAGTAACATGCGATATAGCTTACTGTTTTCGAATCAATCTCTGAAAATACAAGTGGTCATATGATCAGTTTTCCACTAATATT
Organism: Modiolus philippinarum; assembly: GCA_002080025.1. Taxonomy (NCBI): domain Eukaryota; kingdom Metazoa; phylum Mollusca; class Bivalvia; order Mytilida; family Modiolidae; genus Modiolus; species Modiolus philippinarum. The sequence continues at coordinate 72,978 of MJUU01058330.1, read as the reverse complement.
TTTTTTTCAAACGATATCAAATTAATAATATATAGTGATATATTATAATCAACAAGTGGCGTGAATCAGATGTAGATTCTAAAAACTCAAAAGATTTATTGGAATATCTATCTTCAACTGAACTCAACCACTGCAATAAGATGAAGATCAGCAATAAAATAGTTGTTTGATTGCTTGGCTTTACCATGCATTTGCAGAGTATTTGTCTGATGTGTATTCACTCCATATCCTTTCGTTGTCTATTTTGATAATTATAATCATTATGTAAAGCTTCATTGGTTTCTCCATTGTAGATGTGTAAGTAATGATAAAAAATATTCCCAGAATCTAAACTGCATCATATAAAGAATTAAAGCCCGAGAAACATACCTTATGATACATCCAGTTTTTGCAGGGTTTACACAGATTTTTTTATTTTGAATTCAAGCAATTTCCCTTATCTTCATTTTTGTTTCGGTATTGATTTGCCGAATATTTTTGAAAACATGTCTCTTAAATGTGTTATAATACAAATGTACCTCACAAAATTAAGACCATTATATGTGTTTGCTCTTTAAGATACTTGAAACCTGAAGTCATCGCATTTCCATTTAGATCCTTTTGGTTATTTATTCTATATCAGCTTTTAAACATATTCGGTTTATGGACTTCCAAATTTATCATTTGATCTACACTGAAGATACATAAGTTGTCGAAATGTGCACCTGCAGAAACTAAATTAACAACACACAGTGACTTCGGTATTGTGTTAATCAGTTAACGGTCGATATCATGCTCTGGAAGAACGCTATGGGATATCTGCTTCCCAGATGACAACAGATCTTAACCTATTAACAGCTAAAAATGTTTTTTCTCCTTTTAAAATCCGCCTTTACTACAGGTATTTAACATGGTGAATACGCAGGGGATGGCTATTCTACCGGTGCTCCAACGGTTTTAAATGGACGCGTGCTGTTCGTCATTTGTATGTGTGTCTGTGCCGCACACTTACTTAGTGGTTCTGATGTTGTCTTTGCCATGGGATTACTCGCTTTTTACACGGACATTTCGGTTCTCATTTACATAGCTATATAGAATCATTTTCTTTAATGGAAATCAACCTTGACATTTTGTGCTAAGGTATATAAGTAACACGCCGACATAAAAGATAATGTCAAGCCATTTGGACATGTCAGGTTTCTTCGTTCTTGGCTGGTCAAGATTGATTATATTACACGAAAATACACTTATACTAACGAAACAAAAGTTTTTTTTCCCGATCTTTTTGACTATATATGAAATATGGTCCTTACTTTGATGTAATACATTTATCAACCTTATCCACAGACAATTAATTGACATTTTGATTCAATAAGAAAACGCACAAAATGATATGTTTGGTGTGTGTATGGTGGAATGATTTTTCGTTTGACATTCACAAAAACCCAAAGTACTGTACAACATATGAATCCTTGTTTTTTTTTACCTATTGTTGACATCGAATTAGCGCAAGGTTGTCTTTTATTTTTACCTTTTAAAGTAGGTGACCTTACTGTGTGCTATTAAACTTCTAAGCGATTTTTGCATTAACGTTAAGAAAAGATAGGTTTCCTAAAACAAAATATGCTTGCTTGATACATGTTAACTTAAGGACTGCGTGTTGTTCACTTGAACAAGGCTTCTTTTGTGTAGATTTCCTATTGGAAAAAATCAAGAAGACAAAGTCAAAGGACAAATTTGTGATATATATACCAAATAATGACAGTTTCCATTAGAGAATAAAACAGATGCGACGTATTACTGTAAGAAAAATCGGCAATAGACAAAAGCTCATCAATTACATGCAAATGCTTGTCCAGGCGGGATCCATCCAATTTGAAAAGAGGGGTTCAAATTTGAAGTGAAATAAGCTATTTCACCGAATGTCACGAGGCTCGAAATTTCTTGTTGGGTATATCTAAGTAAAACATTAAGATATTCATGAAAAATACTTGATTGTGCAAAACGGGGGGGGGGGGGGGGGGGGGGGGGGGGGCTGTGGCGGAGTCCAACCCCCGGAACCTTCACTTGGATCCGCCAATGATGTCAATTTCGTAAACAAATCGAGAACTTTTAGATATAATATGCTTTCTCCCAAATTGTAACCAAACGTTTTGACATTGACAAGCTTTGTAATAAGGAAGTACATTTTGAAAACTGAAAACGACGATAAAAGCAAACACACAGATCTCAACTTTGAAGATGTGCACAAAAGCACAACAGGATGCAATAATATATCTTGTTGTATTTTCTTCTGTCAACAAATTCCCACTAAATACCTTTTAGTGCAATATTTAGCAATTTACAATGAAATAATAGCCTTTTGTATGTTTTATAATTTCAGAAAATTTAAGTTTTCTGTGGTAATCAATTGAAGTTATGACACATATTTTGTGAGGTGAAGCTGCTTTCATCATTAGAACGCTTTGTCGTTTCAAGTTTTTGCTTAGCATAGCAGAGCTCGACTCCGATTTGACGCAAAAAGTATAATTCCGCAGTTTCATATCTAAACTATACGAACACACCAAATATACAAACACACCCTTTAGTCAATTACACTTTTTTTTAAGTTGAGCAAATAAGAACATTTTAAAAACGTATCACGTATTTTTAGAATGGTACGTGTGTCAAACATACATCAAACAATAGAAATATTGTTGAAATATAATTCAAAACAGACTGTCTGGTAAGGGGTAAATTTAAAAATATTGACCGACACTGTTCAAATACGGGAATAAAATATTTGCATATCACAACTTTTGATAAAAAAAGGGGTAGGGACTATAAGGGCCAAATTAGGCCCCTTCTCAAATGTTCATAATTTTTTCAGGGAATTATCTATACGATGTCCTCTTCATGTCTATATAACTTTTTAATATTTATCACTTCACATTTCTCAAGCAAACATCCTTGAATAGAAAGACAAAAACGCGCAAAATTCGTGCATTTTTATAGCATACATGATTTTATGTAACGCTTCTGAAGTATATGCCCGTATATATGAGAGTTTTTGTGACACCTAAGAAAGATTTAAAACAACGGGCGTAAATGGGGTATATGATATCAGAAAAAAAAGTTTCATTGCTTGCTTTACTGAAATATCCTTATTTACGGTTATTATGGAGACAAATGTTATACGGTGTTGAGTATATAACAATAAAAATAATAATAAAGAACTCAGGGTTTTCACCAATAATAAATACAGCATGACACGCAGAGTTTGAATTGTTTATCAAATATCTATTTGAATGGGATTTGGTTTTGTGTGAAGACTGTAAATTATCATAACAACTAAGTTTTAACATTGTATCTGATATAAACCAAATATATTTTAATCCGACTAAATGCGATAAAAATAAATAAATAAATAAATAAAAATAAATTAAGAAGTTTACACAGGAAAAGACACTAAGATTTTAACTTTCAGCAATGGCTTTGTTTCATTTTAGATAATAAAGTGGGCTGTATTGAAGGCATTAGGGGCGCTACATTATTTTTATTACACCGTTTGAACATTTAGTCAAATTAATTATGAAAAATGCACAAATTATATTCCTTGCGGGAGTGAAAAGTTGTAACTGATTTAATGTACTGATAAAAAATATTAGATTTTATTTTATTTTACCATGTTTGCGCAATTTACTTCACATATCTGTATATCTTTTATATCTACCATTATAATGCAACATAAAGGGGAGATAATCGAGTAAAACAATTAAAATGGCTTTGTTAGATAGCATTTAGATACCAGCAAAGTTGCTGATTTCTGGTTTCTGGCTCAGGAATTTGTGTGTCATATTCTCTAAAGTTTCATTGAAAATCATCATTTAGGTTGGGTGGAAGAAGAAGCAGTAGTAAGTATACAGACCATTTCCATGCCCGACGTTGAAATTAATGTTTGGTTGAGGTATTTTGCATTTGAAATTCTTTCCATGTTAATTCGTTTTACAACAAAGGTTGACAAGATGAAGAACAAATTACAATAAAAAGCACTGTTCCATTGCTTGGTTTTGCCATGTATTTGTAGAGATTATGTCTCATTTGCATTTACTCCATATCGCTTCATTAGTTACACTGGTAAATATGAAATTGCAAGGACTTTATTTTTAAGTTTAACCACTGAAGGTCGTGGATGTGTTCACAACTGAGGCACGAACCGGTATATTGAAGTGATTTCACTAAATATTAAAATACTCACATCGCCTAGTTTAATAGCATACGGCCTAGGCCAAATGTTAAGCAACTCGCAAATAATCAGTAAATACAGCAACTATTAAAATGCAGTTTATGCACAAAATGCCCGGCACTGAGGTTTCAGATATACAATGTACAAAATCCGGCACTGAGGTTTCAGATATACAAAATAAATAGAGTTTTACTTATCTGCCAGGGCGACTATGCGTAGGTGTATTTATTTTAAATACCTTATCAGTTTTCCACAGCCGGAGTAAATAAGAAAAATAAATTTCTTTTATGAAGTCAATGAGACAGATCAAAATACGTATGATGCAATGTAAACGTCATCCTGTAATGCAACATCTATGTAACAAACAAATTGACCGTCAATTCGCTACCCGCCTCGAACAGATTAGGCTCCCCGCTTTGCCGCAATTTTGTGGGCATTCTGAAAAAAAAAACGAAGTCTCAAAGCAACTTGTCAATAAAACAAAATTAAATCTGGCATACGTTCTATTAAATGTATTTATAGATGGTTTGAAGAAAATAACGCGTCGTCAGTAAACCATTGCGACCATCAAATCCAAATTTGATGTCCCTTATTCTCAAAGCTCCGAAATAACACCCCAAAAACTTTAAAATTTAACACCTGGGATACTTTTAAGTTTAAATTAAAAACTTTTGCTTTCTGTGTGTATTAGAAGATGCTAAATTTTATAATCGGGCATTTTATTGAAATATTTCGCAGGCATGCATCTTGATCATAACCATTGATATCTGTATTAGTGCCGCCCTCGATATCCAAAGGGATCAGGGTTTAATAAAATAAGTGATAGACTCTTCTTAAAAACAGTTTAAAATCAGATATTTCTTTGAAACATTTAACAGAGTTATACATTACCATGGATATCTATGAATAAATTTCATATACTGTTTATTGTGACAAAAAACGGCAAAAGACATGCACAGATTTTGACGTCAGCAACGAGTGTATTTAAACAATGCATCCCCTCCACAGCATTCGATCAACACAAAAATTTGTTGAAATATTCTTTTGACAAACAAAAATGCACATGTATATTGTCTTCTTGATCGAGGCGCGTGGAGGGGTTTAACTTTTCCATAGAATTTGCAAAACACGGAATTTTTCTGCAATATCAACTGAAATTTGCTGTGTTTGTGACGTCACGCGACGTCAATGTAACCATGGAGATAGGAAAATGTGTATGCAAAACGTTCTTTGCGCCTTTGTGCATTAGAAACATATACTATATAAACGATTATTGGAAGAAAAAAAAATCATGAAATTTGGGCCAAAAACAGCTCTTATAGTCCCAATTCCTTTAACGTGGAGAAATGCTGTATCCTAAAAACATATACGCCAATACTTACGTGAAATAATTGTCAAATCAGTTATGAGACATAATTAACATATATGTAAAAGATTAAAAGGTAGGTGCTAAAAAACATCAATTCTAATGCTTAATTTTACCAAGATTTTAAACGGCCGTACTGGGCTATGTTTTAACTAATAAGGGTGTATTGATGCATAATTAAGTACACTATTGCATGCTTTTTGTTTCTGTTGTATTGAGTTTCAAGAATAACTGGCGAAATCAATAAAATTCCATTCAAAGCAGTCCCGTGTATGTTTTGAAGAGCAGGGTTACGTCAAAAGTCGCCATTTCTTACGTCATAGGGACCACAATTTAATACAACGACAGACATTTTCTGATAGTTGAGATATTGAGAAATAATATTAAGCAATAAAATTCTATGGGGCTTTTGGGTAATTTAAACTCGTTAAATAAGCGACTTTTTACATGTCCGCCGCTCTACTATCATTGTTCATGTTTTATATCTGTCGTCTACCATTTCTCATAATATTCTGTTGACCGGAATAGACTGTTACTTTTTTCCAACCCAATCATTCAGTGCTTCATTGTTAAGGTCATAAATACAGTCTCTCAATAAAATACTATTCTCTTCTTAGTGTAGCTCAGTGATTCAATGACGTTATGGAATAAAAACAAGTACTTTGCATTTTCTTCTGCCATGCTTCAAACACCAATTTTTGGCTACTTATGAAAGTCGTTGTAACTTTTTACGATGGGATGTAGGTAACTTGTTGGGGTAAAACTTGAAACCGATTGTTACGGAAAATATACCTTCAACCAAGAACATAAAAGTACGGAATGAGTAATAACTGTCTTCATTTTCTTTTCTGTGCCGTTTGCATGTTATGTCTTTGTTTCTTTGTTTTTCTGACGTTGCCATTTTCCATGGATTGTTCGTTTTAGACTGACGTTTCGGATCTCACTTACTTTACAACATCAAGGGTGAAGACACGTGAAGGGTTTGTTTTAATTGAGATCTTTTGATATTTAGTTGCTTTAAAAGACATACGTGGAGGGAATGGGTCTCCACTAAATATAAATAATTACATGCAAATTACGCATTTTAAATGAGGACTATACTTGTAGACTGGTAGTATTCCAGCAGTTCGGAACTAGTCTGAAAACGATCATTCGAAAATTTAATATCAAAAGGGATTTCGTAAATCACTCTCTGAAATTAGCATTACTTTTTGTATTTTGATTGATTGTTCACTCTCATGTCTTTCGTCTCTGGACATTTAGTCTTCAAAATGATTAACTTATCATTTGTACAGAGCATAACTTATAGAAATGCCTTGAATGATCTTCTGCCTGACATTAACAAAATTGGATATCATTCAATTTGTTTTACCTTTAGAACAGATTTTCATGATGATAAAAGCAGCTTCAAAAGATGACACAGCAGAAGCAAGATACACGTGCTATTTCACCAATTATTAAGTAAAGCACAAATTGATCTTACAAAGTAAAACGATATTATGAGCAATTTGATGACATTTCTTTCTGTTTTGATGTTGAGAGAATATTTGAAGACTAATGACATAAGATGATAGTTGTTTTTATTTACAATTATTTTAAATTTACCGTTATCGTTTTATAGAAAGTCGAATGTCGGATGTCAATCGATTTCATTTTTGATTATGAATTTCTTCTTTCTATGAAAACGCATTGCTGAAACACAAAACTGTACAGTTTAGCTCCGAGCTTCAAAATGACAAAGAGAAACTTCATCATATCGAAATTTCGAAACCGCTGTGTATTTTTATTCGTTACGCGAGAGCTAGCACAAATTACACAGACTTTCACAATCGACATAGTACTGTACATGACAGCCTTAATAATAAAGGCTGTAAAAAATTCTGTCTCATACGCTTATTAAAAAGTTCTTTAATAATTACCAATCCCTTGTGGAAAAATTTGCAGTCTTGGTCCAACTCTGATTCAAGAGTCTTTTTTTTACATAGTACTAGGATGATTATTTCTTTTAACTGTCTACGACCTTTCATAGCAATTACTGTTGAGTTACCATCGAACACTAAAATACTTGAAACCTGAAGTCATCGCATTTCCATTTAAATCCTTTTGGTTATTTATTCTATACATCGGCAAACGAATACCGAAGCAAGAACGAGGGAAGGGGAAATTCTAAAATCATAAATCCAAAATCACGGCAATTCACAGCAACACGAATCTTTGTCAGCTTTTAAACATATTTCGGTTTATGGACTTCCAAATTTATCATTTGATCTACACTGAAGATATATAAGTTGTGGAAATGTGCACCTGCAGAAACTAAATTAACAACACACAGTTACTTCGGTATTGTGTTATTCAGTTAACGGTCGATATCATGCTCTGGAAGAACGCTATGGGATATCTGCTTCCCAGATGACAACAGATCTTAACCTATTAACAGCTAAAAATGTTTATCTCTTTAAAATTCGCCTTTACTACCGGTATTTAACATGGTGACTACTGCGGGTGTCTAAGAAGCAGGGGATGGCTATTCTATAGGTGCTCCAACGGTTTTTATTGGGACCGTGTTGTTCGTCTTTTGTATCTGTGTCTGTGCCGCACACTTACTTAGTGGTTCTGATGTTGCCTTTGTCATGGGATTATTCGCTTTTTACACGGACATTTCGGTTCTCATTTACATAGCTATATAGAACTATTTTCTTTAATGGAAATCTACCTTGACATTTTTGTGCTAAGGTATATAAGTAACACGCCGACATAAAAGATAATGTCAAGCCATTTGGACATGTCAGGTTTCTTCGTTCTTTGCTGGTCAAGATTGATTATACAACACGAAAACACACTTATACTAATGAAACAAAAGATTTTTTCCTGATCTTTTTGACTGTATATTAAAATATGGTCCTTCATCCGATGTAATACATTTATCAACCTTATACACAGACAACTTATTGACATTTTGATTTAATAAGAAAACGTACAAAATGATCTATAGGGGTTGACGAAATTCAGTGGTGTGAATTGCAGATAATGTGTAGCTCATTTAATGTTACAGGCTTCCAGCTTCTTCTCATTATATCACGCATTAACCATGAAGAATTGTACTAATGTTTGGTTATCATTGTTCATGTTTCATATTTGTCTTTTACCATTTCTGATTATATTGTGTTCACGGGAACAGACTTAATGAAAGTTTTGTCACTTGTTTTACAATGCCATCATTCAGTACTTCATTGTAAATACAATCTCTGAATAAAACACTGTTTTTCTTCTCAATGAAGCTCAGTGATTCATTGACGTTACGGAATGATTACAAGTATTTTGAATTTTCTTCTGACACGCTTTAACACCAATCCTTTTGGCCACTCATGAAAGTCGTTTTAACTCTTTACAATGAATGACTTAATACCAAAGGTAATGTGAATTTAAATTCTGCATATGCGCATTTCGATAAATTATGTCTCTTCAGTGCAGATAAATGGTGAATAAAAGGATATGGAGTAAATCTAAAAGTTTGGAAGACCATAAACCCAAAGAAGCTAGAAAAACTAATAGAGATGATCTAAATGTAAAGCCAAAATCAGCTAAGGACAGAGCTTTGCCAGAGGGAGATACTCCTTAGTTTTCTATCAAATTTACAAAAATTTAGATATTGTTAGGTTCCAAATAGAATCGGCTTTCGGGTCAGCAGCGAAGTACTGACTACTGGGATGGTGAATACCCTCGTGGACTAACTTTTTGGGGGTAAAAAATGAGACCAATTTACAATTGTATTACAACTCCAACTAATAACACAAAATTAGTGACTTGTAAGTACGGAAATATTTATTTAACAACATCAAAACTGAACACCCGAAATGTTTTGTTCTCATTTAGATCTTTTGATATTTAGTCTTGATTTGTATTTGCTTTAATAGACATACGCGGGAGAAATCATAAATAATGACATGCAATTAATGCGTTTGTTTGGACTGACTATACTTATAGACTGGAAGTATTCTAGCACTTCGGAACTAGTCTGAACACGATCATTTGGAAATTTATATCAACAGTTAAGAGATTTCCTAAATTTCTCTTTGAAATTACAAATAATTCTTGTATATTGAGTGATTGTTCACTCTCGTGTCTTTCCTGTCTGGATATTTAGTCTATCAAATGGTTTACTTATCATTTGAACAGAATATAACTTGTAGAAATGCTTTAAGTGATCTTCCATCTGACATTTACAAAATTGGATATTTTTCAATTTGTTTTACCTTCAGAGGAAATTTTTAGGATGATAAAAGCAGCTTCAAAAGATGACAGCAAAACTAGATACACGTGCTACCTGACCAGTTATAAAGTAAAGCACAATTTGACTTTACAAAGTAAAACAATATTATGAGTAATTTGATGACATTTTAATCTGTTTTGATGTTGAGAGAACATTTAGAAACTAATGACATAAGATGATAATTCTGTTTTATTGACAATTACTTTAAATTTACCATTATCTTTTAATAAAAAGCCGAATATTAGAGGTCAATCGATTTCATTTTTGAGCATACCAATTTCTTCTTTCTATGAAAATGCATTGCTGAAAATTTATGTGTGAAACACTAAAATGTACAGTTGAGCTCCGAGCTATCAGATGTAACTGTTATAGGTATTACCTTATTCCATTTCCTTAAAAATATATGAAAACTTCTGCAGAACTCAAATTAACTGGAACTTATCAGCTAACTCGTCAGCATGTAAATAATGAACGGATATGGAGTAAATGCACTCGACAAATACATGGTAGAAGCAATTAATGGAACCCCATCTTGAAGCAACAATGAGGGTTTCAACAATGATTTTTACTCATACATCATAGTAAGTTCAGGACGACTCATAGCACTCATCATTGATACATATCGGTAGAATACCGAAGGAGAAAGAACAAGATTACATAAATCAAAGTCCAGAGACAAGGTAAAGACAAGAACACCAGAAGACTGAACACCGAGGACGCTAAATAACCAAAAAATACAAACACTACTCATACAATGATAAAAACTAAAGCACTGACAGTACAAACTCTCAAAAAGAGTGACATCAGGTGCTCTGAAAGGGTAATAATGTCCTGATCGGTATGCAATACCCATCACACTGTCAATTGCTAATTGTCGAACAGCGTAATATCTGTTTTATTGGTGTTATTGATGCAGGGTCGTTAGTAGGTATAAAACTAACTGGCAAAATGCTCTGAGAATTACTTGCCATTTACAACATACACACAAAGAAAGGATAATCATCAAGTCGTTTCTTAGAAAACTTGACATTATGAAATAGTAGGATGTTAAAACTTAAAACAGGTAGCCAGAATAATATGCAGAAATTAAAAAAGTAAAAAAATATGCAAGAAAATTGAAAGTATGAAAGAAAAAAGAAGGCAAACGGGGAATGTGTCAAAGAGACAACGACCCAAAGGGGAGTAATAACAACTCAAAGCCACCATAAGATCTTCAATGAACGGTGAGAAAACCCCACACCCAACGGCAGGTCGGAGTCGGCCACTGAATAAAGAGTAATTAAGTTCAGCGAAATAAACATCATCCTAAACTCCTATAGACATGAAGTAAACTAACTAGAAAAAAGACAAGACACACAAAGGCTTAATAAATTTCCTGACTAAAGACAGGCGCAAACCTGCAGCAGCGGGGTTAAACTAGTTTTATTCGGCCCAAACCTTCCCCCTATAGCCAATTTGATAAATAAAAAAATCAATCGTAACAACAGTAAAATTCAGTTGGTAAGAGGACTGAGTCATTTGTGAAAAATGAAACTGAAAGAACTAAATATACGGACATAAACATGAAATCGCAAGAGACTACTAGCAGTTAACTGACAAGCCAGCTCCAGACCCATTACCAACTGACAAAGTAAGTTATGTACCCTTAGTATACAGCTTCCACCAAGATCCCTTCTTGTGAGGAGTTTAGCATGATGATTTCTTGCATATACCGGAATACATAACCCGTGTCCATGCAATACAGATTTTAGAAATTTAGAATGTGTTTAGTTAAAAAAATAAATGTTAATACCAAAGAAGGCCATACGTAATGACTTGACGACAATACCATTATTATAACCCTTATGAATTAGACGATTTAAATGTTTAATAAGTTTGTTAGGCGAGTTTAAGTATTTTTTACTCTTATGTAAAATATTACCGTAAAATAAGGGATGTGAAATACCAGCCTTGATTAAATGTTTAGTATATCCTTGTAAGCGATTCCTTCAAGAATTAGCACACCTTAATGAATTGTATAAAGAGCAGATATAAAAAAGGTCAATTGACAATTTCCAAGATTTGCCGAATCGGCAGTAAGATGTTAAAACAACGCCTACAGTACAGATAATGAACTGTTCTTTTGCTATGTCAGTCAGGTTTCTTCATTTCTTAAAAAGTCTGATAAATTAGCAAAGATTGATTATAAATTTGTCGTTGACACGAAATCATAATAACCCAATGTGAATAAATAAAATTTATTTTTTAATGCTACATTTGAAAAATTCACAAGGAATTCAGACTTTTTGATTAATGACATAACCATTAAGGCTTAAGAGAGAATTACATATAGGGCAAACAGGAAAAAGACTGAAAATAATTCATAGACGCAAACCAAGTGCTTGTCAAATGTCACTAAGTGTGCATTATATAATTATAGAAATCCACGTTTCGAAATAGTTTATCCTTTGCATAAATTTCCAAAAGTATCATCGGAAAAAAGAGCGCATTAACAAGGAGTCAATTTTCATTCAACAATAAATTTGAAATCGGAATATGAAAGAACGTCTTCTACCCAAATAAATAATTTTTTCTCCAAATTATCAGATGATCCTGAATGTGATATTAGACACATTATTAAACAGTTATCAGTTAAGTAGAAATCAAATAGCCTGGATGTTTTTCTTGAAAGAATTATTTTATGATTATTAATACGTCTTCATAAAGGGGCATGAAATTATTTATTTGTAATTAATTATAAAGAACATTGAAATAAAGTCCAATTTTAAGTAATAAAGTAAAACAATATAACGAAAAGAATTAATGACAAAAGAAATATTTGTTTTGATGTTATTTTAATACTTCGTTAAGGCCTCTTCATATTGTACCTTACATTGAATTAATGAATATAAGAAAGACTATCTTTTTCTGATTCTGTCATAAACAGAAAGTAAGATTATAAGATTAACATATAGAATGTAATTTCGGCTTTGAAAAAGCAGGGCACAAGAATCTTATATTACTAAGGGGATATCTCCAGTCACGACGATGCTTGCAAAGTCTAGATTATTAAAATGATTTCCGCTACGTTCGTGTTTTCTTCTTATACTTATATTTAATTATAAGTGAAACCTGTCAAGAGCAATTCATTTGAAAACGTAGAAAACTTTAAGTACAATTAGCATTATTTTCTTGCATTTTGAGATATTGTTCTCTCGTAGATCTTTCGTGCCTGGATATTTTGTCTTTCAAACGGTTTATTTTTCATTTGAGCAGAAGCGTTTTTAGTTGTCCAAATGCACATGAGACAGTCTCTTCAAACACATGGTACAAACAAGCAATGGAACAACAATTTTATTGTTGTTTTTCATCTTGAAGTCATCTTGAGACCTTCAACAATGATATTTGCTTCTACCTCACAGTTAGTTCACCTCAATTGAGACCCTTTTTTGCAAATTGATAAAGCGGGTCTGATTAAAGAAACTTTGTCCTAAAGAAATTCCGAATATGCTGTGCATGTAAATTTTATGTTGCGAAGGCTCATTGACATAATACACTGGCAACACGTGTCTGTCCAAGTGACTTACCAATCCTTGTAATGACGAGTCATGGAATATATTTTCTAATTGGTAATATGTTTGTCCAATTTGGAGGTGCTATATATCAAGAGCTAGTTGGCATACCAATGGCCACTAATTATGCACCTCTACTTGTAGACTTGTTTTTGTGTTCTTACAAGACTGAATTTCTTCAGAGACTCGTAAAAGATCATAAATTAAAAGACCAAAAACCCTTCATCCTCACTTACAGATACATTGATGATGTTCTTGACAACAATAATGCATCTTTTGCTAAATGGACCCAATTGATGTATCCACAATGGAACGACAGAACCACCAGTTCTACATCTTTTTGGACTGACATCTTTCATTTGACAAAATGGTCATCTCAGTACTAAAATTTACGACAAAAGGGACAATTTAAATTTCCAAATTATAAATTTCCCTAATATGGACAGTAATATTCCAGTTCCTCCTGCCTATGGAGTGTACGTTTCACAGCTGATTCGTTACACCAGAGATAGCAGAAATTATAAAGACTTTCTCATTAGACATAGTTATCTTCATGACCGCCTTATTAATCAACGCTTCAAAATATTCTGTCACATACAATTTATCAAAAGTTTTTTAAAAGATATCAGTCCCTTGTGGAAAAATTTGAATTCTTTCTTTACTTAATACTGGGATTATCATTTCTTTTTACTGTCGACAATCTTTCAATGACAATTGCTGCTGAGTTGCAACATGACACTACTGCAATATAGGGGGGGGGGTTGGCTATCTACAAAACTGGTTTCGCCCATCATTTCTTTTGAAATGCCAGCACCAAGTCAAGGACCATTGCGATAGACAATTTTGCCGGTGGTTTTTACTTGTAATTTTGTAATTACCCCCATTTGAAGTCTGTTTTTTAGAACATATTTGTTCGAAATTATATAGGAGTTACAGAGGTTAGATATCAAACAATTTACAGAGACGAATTTGTTTGTTCGCAAAGCATATATTTTTTAATTGAAATCCAGGAACTCTTTTTATCATTACAACGAGCTATATAAACTTTTGCTGAATCTTACAAATTTGTGCTCAGATCTGTTATAGGCAATACCCAATTTAATTTTTCTGAAAATACAATGAAACTTTTGAAGAACTTAAGTTTACCGCAACAAATTAAATGTACTAGTTCGTTATCATTGTAACCATTATATAAATCCAATTCAACAGGCTATTCCCCCGATTAGTGGAATGGCTATTGTGGTATTTATCAAACGCCTACTGTAAAGACAATGACAAGTTGTTTTGCTGTGTCAGTAAGGTTTCTAAATATATTAAGTCTGATAACTGGTCAAGATTGATTACAGATTTGTCTGAGACACGATATCAAAATAAGGATTATGAAAATAAAAAAATGAATTTTTGCATTCTATGAATTTGAAAAGTTGAAAGGAATTCCGACAATTTGATTTATGATAAAACTTTTAACGAATGTGGTAAAACTTGTATGTGACAAAGTGTACAACATTGAAAAAAATAACTAATTGAGAACCGAACCGTCAGTCTAAGCCGAATAATCCAAGGACAATGGCAACATAAGAAAAAAAAAAAAAAAAAAAAAAAAAAAAAAAAAAAAAAAACAAACAAAGAAACAAAGAGTAAAAATGAACAAGGCACAGAAAGAAATCAATTTAGTTCAATTTGTACAAATTTGTTTCTTAAAGTTTTTTTGCATATATTTTTGGAGGATTCATAGACACAAGAAGTTATTTTCATTACAAAATAAATTATTAGTCGAAATATAATTACCTGAGTTTATTGTTTGATGAAAATAGATGATCCTGAAACGGTATAAATATAAAACAGTTTAAATGGATTCTAAATATAAAAATACCGAAGTTGCAGAAAAAAAACCAGTAAATTTTGTTATGCTGTACACGTGTTTCAAGGAGTAACCTCTCATCAACAGCATTAAAACCAAATAATATGGAAAGCTATAATCCAAAAGTAGTCAAAAAAAAAGAAGTACTCATTACCTAGTAACATCGAAATAGGAGGCCAAATCCAGTACCAAGGACATCTACCGAGTGCAATACAAGGAATGAAGCCTTAATATTTTTGAGGGTTTTGAATTTTGATAAAAACAGTAAATTTCTATAAAATGCAAGGTAAATTTTTCATGACAGACAAGTCTGACTATTGGGCTAGTGAATACCCTCGGGGACCTCTGGTCCACCAGCAGTGGCATCGACCCAATGATTTCAAAATATAAAAATACGAAAGTTGCAGAAAAAAACAGTAAATTTTGTTATGCGGTCAATTGTTTGAATGAGTAACCTCTCATCAGCAGCATTAAAACCAAATAATATGGAAAGCCATAATCTAAAAGTAGTAAAAAAAGAAGTACTCATTACCTAATAACATCGAAATAGGAGGCCAAATCCAGTACCAAGGACATCTACCGAGTGCCATACAATGAATGAAGCCTTAGTATTCTTAAGGGTTTGAATTTTGATAAAAGCAGTAAATTTCTATAAAATGCAAGGTAAATTTTTCATGTCAGACAAGTCTGACTATTGGGCTAGTGAATACCCTCGGTGACCTCTGGTCCACCAGCAGTGGCATCGACCCAATGGTTTCAAAATATAAAAATCACAAAATATTAATGAAGCTCTTGTCTAGTTACATAGTTTCATTAACACCAAAGTAAGCACGCAGAGCTTATAAAATGTATTTTGGTATTCAAATATTTTAAAAATTGAAAAAAGTATTCAATCTAATGTTTTTGAAAGACAATTTTACATTTTGTAGCATGAAAAATATATTTTCTAAAATAGAGGCGTAAAATTAGTGAGATGGGCGTAATAATAAATGGGAATTAAGATCAAATACAAGTAAAATTATAGAGTAAAACAATTTTAATGAGTGTTTTTTGACATAAGAGAGTCTTCAAACTGTTTCATTTTTGATGTTTAAAGGGCTTTGATGACTAATGACATTAGATGTTAGTTCTTATACAGTGAGTTTTATTTTACCTTTCATTTAACGTCAATTGGGGGAAATTCCGACAATTTGATTTATGATGTAACTTGTAACGATTGTGGTGAGAATTACGTAGGACAAAATGTAACAACACTTTTAAGAATGACTATTCAGTAATAGTAAATACGCATTCCATGTATTTGCCAAATAAAATTGAGTGAAAAAAGGATATTTGAAGAAAAAAACAATTTTTAAAAAATGTATCCTTTGTATATATTCCCGATGGAATCATGGAAATAAGAAACAAGGAGTAATTTGCATTCCAAAATAAATCAAAAAGTCGAAATACAATCGGTAGTATATTTAATGTAACGGGATTTTATTTCACAACCGGAGTTGACATGTTCAACACGGCGGGTGTCTAATAAGAAACAGGAGATGCTTATTCTACCAGTGTACCTGATGTCACCCATGGTTTTTATTGGGTCCGTGTTCATCTGTATGTGTGTTCTAATTTTTCTTTTTTTGTCCCGTACTCAAGTGGTGTCCTTGTTCTTAGTGTTTCCGATGTTGCCATCTATGGTTGGTTCGTTTTTTGACTGACGGTTCTGACATTGTCCTTGGATAATTCGTTTTGGAGAACATCTTTGACTTTATGGTCTTTCAAACATTTAGATTTTATCTGCACTGAAGTGACATAAGTTGTCGAAATGCGCATATGCAGAATCAAAATTCACAGTAACTTATTTAGTTATTTGGATTGAGGGTTCGGTTCTTACTTACTTTACAATAATAATGTAAGATGTTCATGAATAAGAAATAAAGAATGCCAAGTAAGCGAGAACCGAACCGTCAATCCAAAACGAATAATCCTAGGACAATGGCAACATCGGAAAACAAAGAAACAGTCACAACATGAGTACGGCATAGAAAAGAAAATTGAAGACACACACACACAAAGATGAACAACACGGATCCAATAAAAATCATGAGTGAGATCATTTACACCGGTAAACATCTCAAGCTACTTATAAGGCACCCGCCGTGTTGAAAATGTCAAATTCGGTAGTAAAGTCAAATCCGTGAGAGGAAACAACAATTTAGCTTTAAAGGGAAAGATCTGGGAAACATATATCCCATAGTGGTCCACAAGATGATGATGACGACCTTTAAACTTCTGGAGGGATGACTTCAAGTTTTTGGCAACAAACCCTTGTTGAAGTAGCCTATTTGTGAGCATCCGGTTCCTATCAAGGAAATCACTGTATCGAACGCAGGCTCTTGAATAGCGGATAAATTGGGTGATGTAAACTCCGTATAAAGGCGCTGTTGAGATGTTGTTACAAAGAAAAGGGATGTTGACTATTGGAAAAGTGAAGTCATCGCGTTTGTCGTACAGCTTAGTTTGAAGACTACATCTGTTGTCAATTTCAAGATGAAGGTCAAGGAATGAGGCCGATGTGGAAGTGTCTGTATTATCCTTGATTTTGAACTCTTTTGGATAGATCGGATGAAAAAAATCACCTAAGAGTGGCAAAATATCATCTGTATAACTAAAGCTAAAATTGACCGATTGAGCCAGTTTTTTTATATCTATTTTGAAGAAATTCTTTGATGAATTCAGCCTCAGAGTGGTGAAATAGATCGGCTAGGAGAGGTACAAAACCTGTGCCCATAGGAATTCCGATAGTCTGTTGAAAAACAAGTCCTCCGAACTGGACAAATATATTGTCGATAAGAAACTCTTTAATCACTTCTTCCTCTGTATTTTTTTTCTCCGATTCGGAGTCATTTTAACTATCACAGAGTAGGCTTATCAGCTTTCTCAGTTTATGACAAACATCAGCAAAGACCCATCTAAACAGCATTTAATTGAAAAGTTTAACAACACTTTCCGATATTTGGATGATATTTTAACTTTAAATAATGACGACTTCAATACGTATTATAAGGACATCTACCCTTAAGAACTTACTTTGAATAAAGCCAATTCTGATAATCATCATTGTCCGTTCTTAGACATTAATTTTGATATAACGAATGGTAAATTAGATACTAAAATTTATGATAAAAGGGATGAGTTTTCTTTTCCCATAGTTAATTATCCATTTCTGGATGGCGATGTTCCATTAGCGCCATCATATGGTGTTTACATATCTCAACTTGTTCGATTTGCTCGAGTATGTAATAACGTTTGCGATTTTAATGAACGGAATCTTTTCATAACTGAAAATCTATTACATCTGGGTTTTCGTTATCACAAACTAGTTAAAACCTTTAATAAATTTTATCATCGATATAAAGACTTAGTTCATAAATACAATGCAACCTGTAAACATCTAATCAAGGCTGGTATTTTACATCCCTTATTTTACGGTAAGTTTTACATCAGAGTAAAAAACACTTAAACTCGCCTAACAAACTTATAAAACCTTAAATCGTCTTATTCATAAGGGTTATAATTACGGTGTTGTCGTCAAGTCATTACGTATGGTCTTCTTTGGTATTAACATTGATTTTAGATAGGGTCTTTGCAGTTTAATTAAACACATTCTAAATTTATAAAATCTATATTGCATGGACACGGGTTATGTATTCCGGTATATACATGAAATCATTATGCTAAACTCCTCACAGGAAGGGATCTTGGTGGAAGCTGTATACTGAGGGTACATAACTTACTTTGTCAGTTGGTGATGGGTCTGATGCTGGCATGTCAGTTAACTGTTAGTAGTCTCTTGTGATTTCATGTTTTTGTCCGTATATTTAGTTCTTTCAGTTTCATTTTTCACAATTGACTCAGTCCTGTTGCCAACTGAATTTTACTGTTGTTACGATTGTTTTTTTATTTATCACATTGGCTGTAGGGGGAAGGTTTGGATCCAATAAAACTAGTTTAACCCTGCCGCAGCAGGTTTGCGCCTGTCCTAAGTCAGGAATTTATTAAGCCTTTGTGTGTCTTGTCCTTTTTCTAGTTAGTTTACTTTATGTCTATAGGAGTCTAGGATGATGTTTATTTCGCTGGACGTGATTGCTCTTTGTTCAGGGGCCGACTCCGACCTGCCATTTGGTGTGGGGTTTTCTCACCGTTCATTGAAGTTCTTATGGTGGCTTTGAGTTGTTATTACTCCCCTTTGGGTCGTTGTCTCTTTGACACATTCCCCGTTTCAATTCTTTTTTCTATTGTTCTCTACCTAAAACAATGTACCTTTATCTTCGTTCACCGTTTTTATGTGAGCAACATCTATGAACTAAACCTTTCAGGCGAGTGTGATAATGATCTAGAGTTTAAGATGTCAAGTAGATCTTTTGAGTTTTTTTAAAAATCAACATTTCATTTACGCCGCTTCTTGGAAAGCAAGTATCGCAGTATTTTTGAAGGTCCTCTTTAACAGCTGTCAAGATTGAGGTAAGCAAACAGTCTTGCTATAATGTTTGAGAAATTCAGTTTTTTCTCAAATCCAAAAACATGAATGAATTTTTGTCTAACCTTAATTTTTGTAACACATAGTTTCATTAATACCAAATTTATCAAACAGAACTTATCAAATGAAGTTTTGGTATATTGTTCATTTAAAAACTGAAAAAAAACTCAAATTATAAATTCTTGAAAGACAAATTTTATCATTATAAATACGTTTTTATAAGGAACGTAAAATTATTGAGATGGACGTCGTAATGAACCAGGATTAAATGCAAATAAATTTACAGAGGAAAATAATACTAATGAGTGTTTTAGGAAATAAGATAGATTTCAAATTGTTTGATTTTTGATGCTGAAAAGACTTTGATGACTAATAACAACATATTATTATTCTTATACAACGAGTTTTAATTTATCTTCCATTTAACGTCAATTTTATATCAATGTATGGAAATGTCAACAGATTCTGATATACAGATAGACATTAATAGCCGAAAGCAAAGAGAAGATGAAACCTAGTATAAAATATAAAGTAAGATATTCAAATGGTAATAAACCTTTCTTTTGTTACCAAAAATGTACTTGATATAAGTATTGAAAATAAAAATGTCTAGTTATTCTGATATTTTGTAAGCCTTCTTTATTCTGTACTTTACAATTACTTTGAATTACACTTGTTATTACACAAATTCTGATTCGATTCTGTCATAAGCAGAAAGTAGAATTATTTCATTGAGATATATAAAATAAAATATAAGTTTCACAAGATTAACAAGGTGAAAATTATTGAACGGTTAGGCGAGGGTTTCTTTGATTTTTTTGTTTTTCCACTTATACATGATTTAACGCTATTTCTAACTTATTTCCACTCATCTGTTGCATAATGTAATTACGTATGTAAACTGCAGCTTTAAAATAAATTGCAAGCTTACCCGAAAGGAAAAAAGGGGGATTTTTTTCTCCAGTGTTCTGTTATTTTATAATTCTAGTTTTATGTATAGGTACAAAAAATATCAAATTTCCTTGATGACCCGATAAATTTATTTCAGGCTAAATTGAAGATATTACAAACAAAGAATACAATTTTCCAGGGACAATTCGGTTTATCTAAGATCAGAACTTCACAGTAGTCTCAAAAATGGAATACATCTGCAAACGAATACCGTAGTAAAAATGAGGAAAGGGTATATAAAATAAAAAGTCTAAAAACGGCAATTCATTGTCATCATGAATGGAGACAAAGTACGCGTGATAAGAACAAAACAAATACCGTAAATGAAACACGAACGCCCTTTAATTAAAGCACTAGCAGTGTGAACCCCTTAAAATTTTTTGGTAATCATCAAGTGCTACTAAAGAGAGCACTTGATGAGCATAGCTTTTTATTGAAAGAGAAAAAATATCAAAGGAGAAATAACTATTTATAAAAATATCAAACGGGAAATAAATGTTTGCTTAAGGAGAAAACAATTCTGTATTGACGGTTTTCAATAAAGAAGTGTGAACACAAACATTTTTGTTTTGTTTTTCCGAAGACAGTTTAAGATACAACTATAAAATGATTTGAAGAGAATCGTAAGTAAATCGAGTGTGCTTAATCTTTATCATTTGGTTGGGTCAAGGTAAAACAGGCGTAGTATACCGATCAGTTATGCTTACAACCGATCGAACGGGTACAACTCTGAGATCTTAAGAACTGACACCTACTTTTGTAGTACCTATAGGTTCTCCTGCTATGAGTGCATTACACGTCATATGAGACGTTCTTAAGGTGTTTGCTACTCGATTTAATAATAAATAGGATTTCAAATAACTGTACTTTAATAATAAAATTAAAAAGTTGTAGTTTCCGAGAAAAACATTGATGATCTAATTTTTGAAAGCTCCGTAGTCAGAACTTTGGTGCTGACCCGAAATCTGATTCTATTTGGAACCTTGCAATATCTTAGTTTTTGAAAATTTTATTGAAAACTAAGGAGTACCTGTCCTGACCTGATTTTGTCTTTAAATCTAGACCTTATTGGTTTTTGTTCTAAATGTTTTGATTTTGCGGAACTAAAGAGACATAAGTTGTCGAAATGCGCATATGCGAAAAATAAATTCACAGTAGCTTCGGTAATTTATTGTTTTGAGATATGAGTTATCAAAAAGTTGGCGGGAAACTGACCTACTCTTAATTTTGTAAAGGATTTACATTAGCAATCTTTCACCATGCATGAATGTTACAGATTAAATGGAATTAATTAATTTATTTACAGACTGCTCATAAATATGCTTAAATGAAAAAAAAAGAAGAGGGACCATGGGTAAAAAATTAATGCCTTAAAAAGGTAAATATAAACCAAAGGATTCCGACAATCTGACAGACATCCAACCCACGAGGAGCGAATCTCCTTTCAGCTAGAGCACTAAATGCTATATCTAGTAAATAATTTGCATTTTTCTGGTCAACCAACTCCTGAAGGCAATGGTAGGGAGAATTTTCAAACTCTTTTTCTCAAATTGGTAGAAGAGTAGTTTTCTTGTTTATGAAAACCCTGCCAAGTCCTCGTTTGTTGAGTCAAATATTACGTGTGATATTTGTCCTATTTTGTCTTGAAAATACATTTACGAACATTTCTTTTACACATAGTTTCACAGAAATATGAATATTTAATATCAAAATATGATGTCACTCGAAAACAGCTTATTACTAAGGGCATTTCTAATCCTCGTGTTTTTGAAATTGTATAAAAAATGCCAGAAACTTATTAAAAAATCCTCAAAAACGGAATGGACGTAACTTGCATTCTTTGCGTGATATGGGATTTTGACAGGATAATCTGCATGTGTGATTAAGTTGGCTTAACGATCCGGTGACCTGAGTGTTTTGAGCGCATACTGGCCTCTCACTGATACTGCTAATATAATACATAATGATTCTCCACAAAACTCATCTGAAAGTCTTTGAATTTAATTTTGTTGTGACCAGAACACTATGCTTCTTGAACTAGCAGCAGTACAGTGGCGACCACTCCTACAAACTTCTTTCACAATTACGTTTTGTCCAGTTTTTTTTCTAGATTTTTGTGATGGAGTAAGTATTCTTCCGTAAATGTTGGTTTACAGTGCGAGACGACCCATGTGAGATCGACGCACGTGACCTCGTCTCACATGGGTAAATTACCAACCAAAAGTGTTCATTTTTGTGATACAATAATCGTAACCATGACAAAACGTCCTAAAACACCTGACGTCACAATGTAAGGTACACTCAAATGGCGACGACGTTACTCGGACAGTATAGGCTTCCAGATGTTTGTTGTCGTATTTTACGGAAGAAATAGCTACTTACATTCGATCAAAATCAAACATCGGGGTATCTTTCACTAATGTAAGAAATTCTTCGTCTTATTCTCTCGTTTCGCTGCGCTCAACTCGAGAAAAGACGGAATTTCTTACATTCATGAAAGATACCCCGATCTTTGATCTGCTCTCATGTAAGAAGCTATTAGTCTTCCTGTATTTGGTTTAGGTCATTTGTTAATTATACTATAGGGAAACAGGACAGAGAAAAGAAGGATTGGATGCTCATATATCGGTTTTACCCAACCGCTGCCTATCCCGAGTTCATATTGGTCCATGATTCGTTTACAATGAAAAAAACTTTCATAAGATTATCTATACGTGAGATTGAAGGATCTAGCATCTTTTATTTTATGACCTTGGAATGAAGAATTTCAGTCTCGTAGGAATATAAAAACAAGTTTCCAATGTAAAAGTTTTTATTTATTCGTTCAAATGCCAATTTAAAAGTAATGGGTCCTAAATTCTGGTACCAAATTAAAAGATCATGCCACGAGATTCAAAGTTGAAAGCCAAATCAGCTACCATTTAAAATATACACCAAATATTTAAGTGTTTTAGACAAACAGAAAGACAGATAAAAAAGATATGCCTTGGAAACTTTGATTCACTAGGTAATACAAAAGCAACCAATTAAAGACGTCTGAAAAGAAGACGGTGCAAAGATAATCTGGCATCAAACTTTTTACTAACATGAAATATTATTCAAGCAAAAACTGATATCAGATGACATTAATATAATACTTTCATATAGGTCATTTTCATGAATCTTTGACATTTATTTGTCTATTAATATCAAAGTTACTGTCCCAATAACATACTGTACCTTACCTAATAATAGCCATATTCTCAGCAACTGTTTACAATGTTAAAGCTAGTACAGTCAAATTCTAATATAAGAAGTTATTTTGCGTTTATTTTCGTTAAATCCAGGAGGTTTTATGAAATTATTTTACAATTATACCATTTTCATCTATAGATTTTATGCAACATAAAAACATGATGGCAGGAAATGTATTATAGTTTTAATCACTATTTTGTTTCATCTATATCTGAGAAGGCATTGTACTTGTCGTTTCTAGCATATTCATGGACACTGTAACAACGTATTTAAATTGATTGCTCTTTATTTTCGCTGTATGATATTTTCAGTTTAAACTTTAATACGTGAATTACCTGGTGACGATTATAACTTAATCCTTTCATGCTGCAGATCCAATTTCGATAGAAGAAGCTGTGCAATGTTTGTTTTAAATTTGTGAACATACAATGGAAAGTATTTATGCATCAGTGCAATCATAAAGGGGGAAATAAAAAATTTCAGATACTAAAGAGATAATAATGTGATCATATTTTAATTTAGAATTTCGTGTCATTAGATTTATTAGATATATATATGTTTCCATTACTATTGTAAGCGACACTTGCCTTGTAGTTATGATTGTTGTTGTAATACATCGGCAAACGAATACCGAAGCAAGAACGAGGAAAGGGGGAGTTCTAAAATTATACATCCAAAATCAAGCCATTCAAATCCAACACGAATTGATTAAAAAATAATAATAAAATAAACAAAAATGAACAATAACGCCAAACAACTAGAGCACTAGCAGTGTGAACCCTATAAAACTGAGGTATCAGCAGGTGCTCCGGAAGGGTAAGAATGATCTGCGCCACGCGTGGCACCCGCATCAATATTGTGTCTTCATCAAAAAGCATTGAAAAGACAAGTTTTTCACCTGAAAAGATTTTTAGATTTTAAGATGGAAACGTACATAACAATAGTACCGACTGCTTCCTGTTCTTACAAATCACTCTTTAGTTTATCTGTTATGCTAGTATTGAAAAGAACTACCTAAGCAGTATCGATTTCTACTTCTCCATATCACTATGATCCTTGACGACATAAGAAGTTCGACGATTCTCTAGGAAAGTGACTATTTTTGTAATTTTCGAATATAAACTGGCAAGCTTGTTTTGAATCTATGATATTAAATGTTAAAAAATGGATAACAGGAAATACCTACAATGGCTGAAAATTATAATTACATGCAACAATTTGCAAAGGAACTACACATGAAAAACACGTATAAGACAAAAGACAAACGTAGACAACGATAGGAAATCCGCACAGCCGGACTTGGTACCGGCACTAGCAAAAGCCAGCGGTAGGGTTAAACCGGTTTATGGGTACCCAAACTTCCCCATCTGTCCCGTTTCCCTATAGTGTAAAAACATACGAATAAAACCCAATACAGGTAGACTACCAACTCAATGACCAGACCACAATCTTGAAAGGAGAGAAAAAGACAATACGTAATTTTGAAAGATTTAAAAACACAATTACTAGTAATTATATTAAATTGTACAAACTGGAACGTATGCTATAAATACTGTAAAAGTACCATTGTTTGTGGGGTTCCAATTTTCGTGGATTTGGTAGTTTGCCAAAATCACGAAATCAAGCCCAAAAAGAAATGCAATTATCTTAGAGTTTTAATGAAGAAAATTCAAAACCACGAACTCAACAGCCCACAAAATAGTGATATTCAAGAAAACAACAAAAATTGAAAAGTCAGGGTAAAAAAAATGTTTATTTGTTCATTTTAAGAATGCTTAAAGAACGTTGCTTTAATTTAGAAGAAAAACTAAATCGGTGTTTTAGAAAACAAATTGACATGTTAAAGCATATTTCAAGCTGCTATATTTGACGGAAATGAGTTTTTCCTAACAACATTACAGCGATACAGAAAGGTTCTGAATTAAATATATCCAGATAACACCTTAATTGATATGTACGGGCTTCCTTATTCTTTACTTACACATTATTTTTCGACCTCGAGTATTTATTCTAAAACAAACTTATCCATCCGCTGAACCTGTGAATTTGCTTGTTAAAAAGTTGATTCTGTAATAAAAACTCTGGTGTAAAGAATTGCAGACAGGTTTCCATTTCGTAAGAAAAACAAGGATTCTTCTCAAGTACTATATACAACAATTATTTACCTCAACATTTGATAATATTATTAAGAAACTTGCGTGACAGCATTTTATTCGTCTTGAAAATACCTTTTGTCATCATGTCATTGGGATATACATGGGTACAAATTGTGAACAATCTCACTGCTCTCTCCCTTTTCTTACGAATTTACTTCTTAAAAAAACTTAGAAAATAGATCAATATAAAACAGGATAAACTTATTTCAACAAGTCACTCACAGTGCGAAATCCAGTGAGACTGAAAGTGACATTTGGCATTTACCTTTGCCTGTATTTTCGAAGCATTATTTAATCGGAAATGTTGAGATCTTAAGACACGGATAAAAATTGAGAACTGAGAGGTAATTAATATTCTTAAAACATGTGATTCTGCAGACATACTTTAGGTAGGCTTTGGATTCAAATGACCTGAGAACGTATACATTTATGATGGCTTCTCATCTGTACTAATGCAATCTTCAAATCTTTACAAAGCCCTTCGGGAAGTTTTGAGTTCATTTTTCTTCCGTAAAGCTGACTACAATCGTTGGGCTAGGCGGCAGTTGAGGGGCTAGTATTACTACACATGTATATCTTTCAAAAATCTAGTTTGTTCTAAGTATTTGCTCTTGTAAGATAATGACCTTCAAGTTTGTATTCTAACTCGTTTTTTACTTATCAAATTGTTTATTATACTAAGGGAAACAGTAAAGAAGAAGAGACGTTTGGATATCCAAACACCCATTTAGCTTACCGCTGGAATTTGCTAGCCACTGTACTTAATTCTAAAATATAAAGATTGAAAACATTAAACAAAGAAATTATTTAGCATTCTAACCACGACTTCCATTACCGGAACACATTACATAATATTGATACAAATACGATCTCATGTTTTAAGATACCAGTAGGTTCAATGCTGGCGTACTTCCTATATAGTGCTATATAATTGTATCGGTGTCATGTCTCCTGTTAAAGAGTTTAATCTGTCACGAACTTGTTAATTATTTCTTTAATTTTGTGTTAAAATTGTCAAGAAAACGATTAATTTCCATAGCGTAATTCCATAATAAAGGGTTATCTTGGATCATATACAGATAGACATATCATTGATATGTTAGAAACACGGAAGTTGAGATACGATGTATGTTTTACATTTTCTTCTTCGGTTCTGCATAAAATGATGCCAATTACACCAAAAGGAAATAACATAGTATCAGAAATTTCACATTTTACAAAAAAAAAAAAAAAAAATAAAAATAAAAAAAATAAAAAAAAAATAGATTTCTATCACAATATTTTTCTTGTAAAATATGCAGAGAGATTCAGATTCTTGATGTTTCGTTAAATGTAATGTTAGGCCAGAAAAGAACTCATACATCGCAAAATGTAATGGTAATTGATTAAATATGTTGCAATTCTTCAAAATTTCTATGTGGGTCATTTTCATTCGCAGAAGAACTTTCAATGCTTAGATTATACGCTCTCTTGCTTTTTCATATCCAATACGAATTGAGACAGCATGAAAAAGACAAAACAAACAAACAAAACAGAACAAGAACAACCGCAATCGCAATGTTAACTCCTACAAAAATTTAAGGTAGAATATGATGCTTCGGAAGTGTGAGCATGATCTGCTCTACGCGTGGTATCCGTCAATCTGCGAGTAAAAAGTCCAAGTTTTTATCACAGTCGGTGTTTGTAAGTCCGGTGATTAACTCTGGATCTACCCAAAGATATTAATTCTAATCTGTGGAAAACGAAACATTGCAACGGTATTTCAAATCATGGTGGCGTCAGTCAAACTTCTGTAGTGAAATTGTAAGATACTAAACAAATCTGAAAATACAAACGGAAAGAGCTATTATCAACCAGATTAATAATGTTTCCTTTCTCGAATGAGGTCCAGAGATATTTGACAGGGTTCAAAAGTTGTATTTTTTTGTAAACACTTCAACCTATCTTTACAAATAACAAAGAATAGTTGGCCATTTCGACAACTTATGAAGGATAGTAAAGGTACAAGTACCAACTCGGCTGCTTGTTCCGCTTTAACTTAACGTCAAAGATCAGTCTTGACAAGTAGATGAACTGAGTGAAAAAAGTTAAAACCTCCAAAACAGACCTCAATACTGTAAACGTATTAATTTTCGCGGGTCCTATTTTTTGCGTTCCAGTGGCAATCGCGAAAAAAGTACACCGCAAAAATTAATACGTTTACAGAATTTAATTTTGTAGGGAAAATCCATTTTTATAATAAGAAAAAATACAATAAAGGGTCAACAAAAATAGTGACATAATATAAAACAGATACAAAACAACCAAATATAAATGACCGGAAAAGCACAAAAAAAAAAAAAAAAAAAAAAAAAAAAAAAAAAAAAAAACGCACCCTCACTTATTGAACAACTCCATCCCTTGATATAATTACTCGTTGTCCTGATTAAAATGTGTAAAAATTTCCCATATTTAAAGGATAATTGTTCGTCATTGTACCTATTTGACATCACCACTCCTTAAGATTCACTTGATCTTTGCACATTTCATATAATATGACATAAAATTCCTATATTCGGGTCATAGTTCTTCTAATCAAACTTAAATGTGTGTAAAGAAACGATGTTAGAAACACTACCCAGATTAATTTAATCAGATTAATTGTCCAAGGCTGGATTCCAGTAAGACCGGACTGTATAAACTGGCACTTTATCTCAAAAGCAGCAAAATATTGTGCAAGATAGACACCATACAACAATTAGGGATTCTACATCCATTTACCTGCAAAATACATGTAGATGTATAAGTTATGCCATGGTTAAGGATGTTTACATTTTCATTCAAGTTGATTTATGGATTTCCAAATAATTTGATTTTATTTGCACCGAAGAGAAATAAGCTGTCCAAATACGAATATGAAGAAATTAAATTGACAGTAACTTAGGTATTTTAATATTTATTACCCCTTTGCCGATGCCTCTCTATGGCTCGACTATTACCACCCTAGGGTTTTCACCAACTCAGTAGCCGGTACTTCAGTGCGGGCCCGAAAACCCATTTTATATGGAAACTTGCAATATCTATATTTAACGAAATTTTGTTTCAAAACAAACGAGTATCTCAAGCTCGTATAGCTCTGCCCTTGGCTGATTTTGGCATTATTTTTAGAACCCATTGGTAATGTGTTCTCTATCGGTTATAACACTTATTTCGGTATATGGATTATCAAATGTTTTGATTTAATCTGCAATGAAGAGACAATGCAGAAATATACTAGTAATTGACAGTAACTTAGATATTTGATATCTAATTCTAGCTTATTGCTTTAAGCTAATCTATGATGGCTGAGGAACACTACCAGATATGTAACGATCTTGTTTGGCTATTTCGATCTTATCACCATCTTGAAAGGCTTAACACAATTTTGTTAAGACAGTGTAAGATTTTGAAGTTCGTTTTCAAGATGATTGTTTTCAAGGACGATCAAGACATGTTTAGAAATAGGTTAAGATCAATTACGATTTACTTGTAAATTGCGTTCAGTGACAATCAAGAATAGTTAACTTTGTTAAGATCAAACAAGATCTTAATTTGATTTTGTTTGATCGGGACAAACTTAACATTTGTTGATCGCCCTTGAACGCAGTTACCTTATTTGATCTTGACAAGCTGATCAGGTCTTGGTCGTCTTTGAAAGCAATTATCTTGAATACAAATAAATATCTTATACTGTCTTAACAAAATTATGTTAAGGCTGTTAAGATCCTGGTAAGATCGGAATGCCCAAACAAGATCATAGCATATCTTGTAATGAAAGTCCACCTTTCACAAATGCATAGAGGAGTCACTTGAAACACGGGAATCAAAGAACATAACAGTTAAAATATCTGCAGATACTCTTCCCCATGAAAAGCCCTGTACATAAGTTATGTCTCGGTGTTTAAGGTTCCAAATGATTGATTTGTCAGCTGCACATATTGCACATACGTTGCTAAATGGTCATTTGCGAACTTTAATTTTTTTCGTAATTTCGATATTTATTTGATTGTAATTGCCAATCTATAAAATCTTGCTTAACAACGCTTTTTTTCTTATATTATTCAAATATTAAGTTTAGGTATTTTTTATTTTAACAATTTAGGGATATGGAGTAAATACAAATGAGACAACGACTGCACAAACAAATGGTAAAACACGTTGCAGCATGTTATTTAAGCAGCATTATTACAAATGTTTTCATTTCATCTTCTTTATAAATAAAATTGTTGAAATAGAAATATATCAAATTCTAAACTTAAATTTCCAAATCATAACTCCTTGAATTTTAATTGTAGCCAGTTAGCAAAATGATAGAAATACAGCTTGAAAAGATGACTAAGATGTGCATTGTAATAAACCAGTCATTTAGTAAAAGATAGTTTTAATTTACAACGTAAAACAATATTATGAAATTTGAATCTCGTTTGATAACTAATGGCATAGATGATAGTTCTGATTTCATTTTTAATTGCTCTAATTTGCCTTAACTATTTCATAAAAAGACAAAACTCCATATTTTTACCGATTTTTGAGCAGTTATGTTCCCACTTCTTCGTCATATGACGTGTACATTACACAACTCATTCGCTGTTGCAATGCCTGTAGTTTGTACAGCGTTTTTGTCAACAGAGCGAAATTACTGTCTCAAAAACTTGTACATCAAGGATATGTTCAGTCTCTGAAAGTTGCAATTGTCACTACAGAAGTTTTACGGTCGTCACCACAATTTGACAGACCATTGCAGTGTTTCTGTTTTACAAATGAGAACAGATATCTTTGGGTAGATCTAGAGTTTGTTACCGGACTAACTAACACCGACTGCGATTTCACTGGCAGTTTGACGGGTGTCACGCGTGGAGCAGATCATGTTTACCCTTCCAGAACACCTGATGATACTCCCGGTTTTCAGTGGGAGTTCACACTGTCAGTGCTTTGGTTTTTTGTGTTGTTGTGTGTATCACACTGTTATCTTTTATTTTTGTCTTTGTTGTTGATGTGTGTGGTACCGATTTCTTCTTGTGTTTGTCACAATACTTAATTGAATATTAAAAATGTTTCAAACTTCTACCATGATACCGTGTGAGGGTTAGAGAAGTACCACGTACCATGGATCTTAAATTGGTTTTGTCTAAGGGTAGGAAAAGTACATTAACCAATCAGCTACCAAACAGATCTTTCAACATCTGCGTGGAGCAGATCATGCTTACTCTTCCGGAGCATATGGTGATACCTCAGTTTTTATAGGGTTTCACACTGCTAGTTCTTTAGTTTTGTGGCGTTCATGTTCACCTTTGTTTATTTGTTTTGTCTTTGTCATACTGTCTAAATTCGTGTTGCTGTGAATTGCCGTGTTTTTGGATTTATGATATTTTAGAATTTCCCCTTTCCTCCTTTTTGGTATTCGTTCGCTGATGTATTTAACCGATTAAAACTTGTGTAATGCAATTTCAAAATTTCAAAATTGCTGTAAACTAACTTTCATAATTCGTGTTCAGAAGTTTGCAAAACGAAAAAAAAATATATTGATTAAAGACGAAAGCACATCGAAACTTACAAATCTATTGTGCAGGTCAATTTCATGTGAAAATTTGTTTTTGTATAGTGTGCAGACAACACGTGTATTTTGAAGCGCTTTTTATCTCCGAGTATTAAATAGTTATGAAAAATAGGATTTCAGGTACCACTGCAAGGCAAGGTAATTTTAATAGCAGAAATAAGGCATGCGACGCCGGAAACGTCATTAATACCGCTATCAAGAATATTGATTTTATTACAATAATAATAACCTCATTTTGCATAGCATATTTTGTTTCTACTGAATAAGGATGTCATTGATTGGCAGTTGCAAATAGTGAATACACTTACCAGAATCAAAAAGTATTCATATTAATTAATATTTATAACAGAGAATAGAAGACATTTTTAGAGAGCTTAGAGCAGAAAGTATTTGCATCAAATTCTTTTTTTTAACACCAAGGTAATATTTTTATTTCCATAAATAGTATTCTTACATTTTACATCAAGAGCCCAAGCTTCTCTTAATGAACCCTGTGAACTAGTCACTGATCACCAAGGGCAGAAATCAGTGTTGAAAAATGATAAAAATATATAGACTGGTAGAATTTAACGGCAATTTTATCATATTAATTGAGATAATTAATACTATAAATATTTAAGCAAAACCAACAATGTATTAAATATTATCCTGCATTGCTTTAAGCAAATAACTTTTGCTTTTTAACTATAAGTCTTTTACTATATTCATTTGCAAAAAAGTTATACAGATTAATTTGTTTGGTTTTCTGCTCAGGAATATAATAAGCTTTGTAAATAAGGAAACCAACAATTGCATTAAATCTAAATATTTGTCATCTGTCATCTTATATCCAAAGACTATATCATTTAGTGTTATTTAAAATTTTGATTTAACTTGAGGCATAACGTCATAAATTTTTGTCCAAAAGGTTTCTAAAATTTACAGGTTATGAAATAATGTTCATTATCTTTCTCTATTTTACAAAAAATGTATACTTAATTATCTTTTTATCTTCGATTGAAATAACAGTTGTTTGTGTTGGAAAACAAATTGAAGTAATTTCCATCTGAATATTTTAATTTGTTTTCATTAAAATAAAAAATGTAAATATATCATTGTTTTTTTTTTGCATTAAAATCTTTGTTTTTAAACCTTTTGTTGATGATTTGCTAAAAAAATAGGAATACATTTTGATTGTAATTGTTATATGACATGAAAGTCATTCTTGATGAAATAAGCTGCTCACTTTGTCCCAAACGATTTTGATATAAAATTGCTATTGGTGGATTTGAACACAACAGCAGCAAATAAATATTGTATCGTTGGTTGCTTTGAAAGTAATTATGCTCAGTTACTATTCCAACATAGGCTAAAAGTTGCCAGTTTTTGCAGTACTTAATGCAGTGCTTATAAAATTACT
>MJUU01058330.1:19404-35099 GCA_002080025.1 Modiolus philippinarum | reverse complement strand
CTTCTTAGCATGCATTACTCGTCATTTTAGACGTAATTAAGAGCTCTGTATGATCCATCTGGTCTTGTAATTCCATTGTATTTTGAAGGCAACCATAGAATTTATGGAATTGAAACATCAAGCTATCTTTCTCATATCTCTAGAATAGTAGTTTTCTTGTTAATGATAAATAATCATGCCTTTGTTAAGTCCTCGTGCAAAAACATGTATGTTAAGTCAAATATTGCAGGTAATATTATACATAGTTTCATAGAAGATATGAACATTTGATATCTGATTATGATATCATGGGCAAACAGCTTACTACTTCGAGCATTTCTTATCCTTGATTTATGGAACAATCGCAGTAGAATAACGAAGGAACAAAGCACTAGATTACATAAATTGAAGTCCAGAGACAAGGGAAAAGCAAGAACACCAGAAGACGGAAGACCAAACACACCACATGCCCACAAAACACACAAACACTACATATATAACACACAAAACTAGATTACAAAAACAGGAAAACAGCAAACACCTACAATGGCGGCCAGGAACTACAATCAAATGCCACAATCTACAAGCAAAATACACCAGAAAAACAATAATGATAACAAGAGACAAACATAAATAACGAGAGGAACTTGGGATAGCCAGACTTGGTACCGGCACTAGCAAAAGCCAGTGGTAGGGTTAAACCGGTTTATGGATACCCAAACTTCCCCTTTCTCTATCCCGTTTCCCTATAGTATCCCTATAGTTAGAGCACTAACAATGTGAACCTTAAAAAAATAAATAGATAAAAAAAAATAATAAAATGAATAAAATAAATAAATACATAAATAAAAAAAAATAAATAAATAAAAATAAATAAACATCAGGTTTTCCGGAAGAGTAAGCATGTCCTGCTCGGTATACGTCACCTGTCACACTGTCAGTAGGTCAAGCCAGGATAAGGTCAAAACTGATAATGTCAAATCCGGGAAGACGTGAATCTAGTTGAAAATATCAGTTTTCATTTATGACACTGACATTTCATATCGATCTATGATGTCGTGGTGACGGCCATAGTATTTCTGAAGGAACGAAAGCAACAACACCTGAACATATCCCTGACTCAGCAGTTTTTGTGACAGTGCTTTTGCTCTTTCCACAGAGTCACTGTATGAACTGCACGCTTTTGCTCTTTCCACAGAGTCACTGTATGAACTGCACGCTTTTGCTCTTTCCACAGAGTCACTGTATGAACTGCACGATCTACAGTAACGAATAAATTGTGAAATATACACTCCATTTGCTGGTGAGGTAGGTATATTGCTGCAGAGAAAGGGAAAGTTTACAAGTGGAAAATCAAAACCATCACGTTTGTAATATAATCTAGATTTCATACGTCCATGTTCGTCAATGTATAACAGAGGGTGAAAGTATGTAGCAGAATCGGATTAATCGGTTGGATTGGATGTGTTGAATGTGGATGTGTTGGCTGTATGGAATTGTTGTAAAACTGTCAGTAACTGATTTCAAATGGAGAGAAAACTAGGACGAAACTTTCAAACCTTGACCAGGATATTCTGCATCTACACGTTAAACTGGTTTAACGATCTAGTGACCTGAGTGTTTTATACAGATATTGGTCTCTCAACGATACTGCTGATGTTAGCTGAAATACATGATAGTTCTTTACTAAACGCTTCTGGAAGTTTTGAATTTGATTTTTCCTCGGTTGAGTTTAGTGGCCAGTAATCTTTTACCCATCTTTCAAAATTACGTTCTGTCCTTTTTATGGTCTTCGAAACGGTTAGATTTTATCTGCATTTAAGAGACATAAGTTGTCGAAATGCGCGTATGCAGAATTTAAATTCACAGTAACTTTAGTCATTTTCCAATATTGTTGTCATTGAGTAATATAATAAACAATGGAAACATATGAAGTGAATGTACGTGAGACAAAGCAACTACAAATACAAACTCTTGTAATATAAGTTATCCATAGCCGATGTCTAAGAGACAAAAAGACAGATTAGATAGATACCACCGGATAATTGTCGACCGCAATAATCCTGACTTGGTACAGGGATGTCAAACCTCCCCTTCATCACAAAGAATACTTCATGAAATAACTAAATACCGAAATACAAAAACTACCAAAGCTGAGTAAAAAACAGTAAATTTCGTTTTGCTGTACATGGGTTTCAAGGAGTAACCTCTCATCAGCAGCATTAAAATCAAATGATATGGAAAGCCATTATCCAAAAGTAGTCCAAAATGAAGTACTTAATTCCTAAAAATATCGAAATAGGAAGCCAAATCCAACGCCAAGGACATCTACCGAGTATCATACACGGAATGAAGCCTCAGTATTTTTTAGTTGTTAGATTTTTGATGAAAACAGTAATTATTTATAACACCCAAGGCAAAATTTTCATGTCAGACAAGTCTGATGCTGTTGAATACCCCCGGGGACCTCTGGTCCACTAGCAGTAGCAAGGTCGTATGGTTCAATATACATGTACAAAAAATACCGAAGTTCCATAAAAAACAGTAGATTTCGTTAAGTTCTACAAAGTTTCCATGAAGCATGGTAAGCAATTTACCACCGGAAATATCGTTGACCGCAATGTTCCTGACTTGGTACCTTCATTGCAAAACAATTAAACCGGGTGATAGTGCCCCAAACCTTCTCTTCTATTGTGGCAGTGTCTGGTAGCAACTCAACAGCCATTGCTATTGAAATGTCGTAGACATTTAACAGAAATGATCATTCCAGTTTTAAGTAAAAAAAAATCTTTAATCAGAGTTCGGATTGAAGAATTTTTTAATGTAGGAGACGCTATTATTTTAAGCCTCGATTAGCAAGGCAGTCGCGAATATATCTATGTCTTATGATTAAGTCTGTTAAAGTGCTCGCTATCGCTTAGCGAATCAATTGTGAAATATACATATTAGAATATAACTGTCCATAATAGGAAAATTGATTATTTTTTATATTAAAATCGTCCCTTCTGTCCTAAATTTAAGAATTAATGTATCTGTGAGATTGAAGGATCTAGCATCTTGTATCTTATGATGTTTGAATGAAGAATTTCTGTCTCGTAGGAATATAAAAAACAAGTCTCAAATGTTATTGTTTTTATGCATTCGTTAAGAGCAAATGTCAAAGTAACGGGCCAGAAATTACGGTATCACGATAATGCAATTAGTTGCTGAGTTGAAAGATGCACCCAATATTTTTGTTGTTCAGACAAATAGACTGACAGACAGAAAAAAAACCATATGGCATTCGCCCGGTGAATAAAAAAAAATGCAACCAAAGACGTCCCGAAAGAAAGAGTACAAAGATATTCTGCCATCAAGATTTTGACTAACATGAAACATGATTCAAGTAAGTACTGATATCAGATTTCTTTCATGTAATACTTTCGAAAAGGTAATTTTCATGAACCTTTGAAATTTATTTGTCTCTTGATATCAATAACATACTGTATCCAACAATAGCCTTTTTGCAACATATTCGCAGCAACTGTCTACGGTGTTCGAGATAGTGCAATCAAATTTTAATAGTAGGAAGCTATTTTGTGTTTATTTTTTCATTACATCCAGCAGATTTTTATGAAAGTATTTCACAATACCAATTTGATCTATAGATTTTATGAAACATACCAATATGATGACAGGAAATAAATTATAGTTTTAATTACTAATTTGTTCCATTTCTGTAACCGTTGTCTGAAAAGGCATTGTACTTATCTTTTCTAGCATGTTCATGGAAATTTTAACAACATATTTAAATTGATTTAACCGTGTTTTCGCTGCATGATTTTTTCAACTTCACACAATCATCATTCTCCTAACTATAATACGTAAATTAGCTGGTGAAGATTATATCTTAATCCCTACATGTTGCAGTGCCAATTTCGGTAGAAAAAGTCGTGCAATGTTTGTTTAAAACTGTGAACATACAATGTATGGACATAATTTTTACTAAATTTTACAATAGTAAAGGATGAAAAAAATCATATAATATAAAGTCAATAATTTGATTTATATTGTATATTCAGAAGTTGAGAAGTGTGTGTCTGTAGATTTTTATATGTTAACATCACTTAAAGAATTAGTTCTTGTATAATATTCTTGTGTAAAGTAAGCTCTCCCTCATAAAGAGTTGCCAAAACGGCACTTCCGGGAAAAATCGCTTCTGCTTATAGGATGGAAACATACATAAAAACAACCGACTGCTTACTATTCTTATAATACAAATTGAGAAATAGTTTTTTCAATCACTTTTTAAATGATCTGTGATGCTTATTTCTGGAAGAACTTTCCCAACAGAATCGACTCCTAGTTTTCCATATCACTATGATCCTTGACGACATATACGAACGGGGAATTAAAACTTTATGGTAAAAAAGTGTATGTGCATTTTGACAAAGCTTCAAACAATGTTACTTTAGTTTGAAAAAATGCTAAATCGATGTCTTACAAAACAAACTGACAAAATCACACACAATCCAACGTACTAAATGTGACCGAAATGAGCTTTATCAAACAACATTAGAACAATATAGAAAGTTTCTATATCCCGTAAATCTAGAAATAACACCTTAAATCCTTATTAAGGCCTTTTTCGCCTCGAGTAATTATTCTACCATGACCTATTTCACCCATTAAAGCTATGCATCTACTTTTCAAAAAATGTTAATTAAAAATCTGGTGTAAAAATCTGGTATAAACACTTTTTTGATACAACAAATTTTATTGAAGTTTCAGATAAATAACTATCAACAAAAAGACCAGTTTCATCAACTGGTAGTTATGACATGTAATACCACATTTCTATATATTTTGATTAAATCCAACTAGGGCAAGTTTATTAAATAGTCTTTTCACTTTCTGGTCTTCAATTTTGTTTTAGCACGTAGTTAGTTTTTGCTGTTATATCTAAAGAAAAACAAGGAATCTTCTTAAATACTATTTACAACAATCTTTGAAAAAGATGGGATAACAGGAAACATCTACAATGGCTGAAAATTACAGTCACATGCCAAAATCTGCAAGGGAACTATAAAGAACACAAACAAGACAAAAGACAAACGTAAACAACGATAGGAACTCGGGACAGCCGGACTTGGTACCGGTACATATAGAATAATATCACCGTATCGCGGCGAGTCCGATAGGACGAGCTGTGATACTAGCGATATTTTCTGTCGAGACCTTCAAAACTACCATTATTGTTTATATCGGCAACGTCATAAGAGTCATTGCGTTATATTCGTAACGTCATTGCCTGATATTTTCTTGTATCAGGTCAGTACGGAGATAATGACCATATCAGTCAGTAAGATAAAAAATATATATACATATTGCCGATAAAAACAAAAGCCAGCGGTGGGGTAAAACCGGTTTATGGATCATACCCCAGAACTCCTACAAAATAGAACAAAACAAACAAAGATAAAATTATTTCATCTTTCAATCATTACAGCAGGCATCTTGACGATATTTTTACTATTGACAATTCACAGTTTTTTTAGACTATGTCGATATAATATATCCACAAAAAACAGAAGCTTTTTTAAAGCAAACAATGATTTTAAATATTGCAATTTTCTTATTCTAAATATCATCACCGAATCTGGTAGAATAAAAGCTAAAATCTATATAAATTGGAAGAATTTTATTTCATAATAATTACTTTCTTTGTTTTACGGCGACGTTCCCCTAACTGGTTCATACACGGTGTATATGTCCAGCTTGTACTTTTGTTTAACTCTTGGCTATTTAATTGACATAACCTTGCTTTTGCATCAAAAGTTTTACAAGGTTACAGACTTCATAAATAACTACATCAGTTGAAGAGTGTGCTTTTTACTGAAGTCATTTATTTAGTCGCCTTAACGTAGTTTGGCGACTTATTGTTTTGCTCCGTTTCTTATTAAGTCGCCAAAACAAAGTTTGGTGTCTTATTGCTTTTGCACCGTCTCTTATTATTTTTCCACATCTTCGTAATCTTGTCCACCCAATTTCTCGGAGTCTGCTTGTCCAATCTTAAAAACACTTCTCAGGAACATAGATCTGCACCCCAATATTTGCATTCGGGTATTTAAAATTTCAAAATGACCGTCATCATTGGTCAGTTTGAACTTTGACCCGAAGCTCTGTCCTTAGCTGATTTTGGCTTTACATTTAAATCATATTGGTTATTGCTCTCTATCAGTTTTAAAAAATCTTTAAGTTAATGGTCTTCGAAACATTTAGGTTTTATCTGCACGGAAGAGACATAAATTGTCGAAATGCGCATATGCAGAAATAAAATTCACAGTAACGTAGGTATTAAGTTATTTATTGAATTAATTCGGAAACAATTAAAGATAGCTGATTAAGTGTGGTAGCAAAAATGTTTGTTTGGTCATGACGGACCTTAGTTACATTTGGACTCAAACTCTGATCTTAACTGTTCATGAATTATGCCCCTTGAAAGATTTGTCACATCGTTTTATCGAAAACGGTTACAGAGAGGAACCTGGAACCTTTTCCATTCAACTTAGGTGATATGTGTTGGATCTTAAAATGCAAAGGTCAAAGGTCATCGGCCACTTTCAACTTTAACCTCAGCCATTGTCGATGGATTAACTTAGAAACTGTGATAGATAGCTGATAAAATCTAATGGAAAAATGTGTATTTTGTTGAGATGTACATTTGTTACATGGGTCCAACTGTTTTGGGCCTATGGACCAAAAACCAATTTTGATGTCTGATTTCGGGAATTTCGCATTTATCTCAATTGCCATTGAAGATACAAAGAAACATTCAATATAAAAAAATGTTCAGGAAGATGTGCCTTTCAAAATGAGGCAAGGTCAAACGTCAAGGTCACAACCAAAATCTTTAATATCACGTTTAAGCATCAATGAATGTACATTTTAAGCTTAGAAACTTGGTTTTATAAATGAATCAAGAGTACAAGAACATTATTACGCAACTTCAAGCAAACACCTTTTTAGTTGTTCAATAAAAATTATCGTACTAGTATTCACAAATAGGAGTACATCAAACTAAATGAAACTTGTAATTGTATGTATTTCAGTGTAACTTTTTAAAAAGAATTACACACTAAAGAGGAAATTCTACTTCATAGTATTAGAAATCGAATGGATTTTTCTGATGAAATCACATTGACTATGAAGTGTAAACATGTGAATAATAGTACATGTAAATATAGCACTAATAGACAAAGACGCAATGAGTTTAAGACCATGTTTCCTATATTCAGCAATCACTTTTTTTTCAACAACAATATAAGAAATGGACTCTGATTCAGGTGACTTATGTTTTTGCATGCAAACACATTATCACTTGATTTTATTATTCTTCCTCTTTTTCTTCCGTCAGTGAGAATATCCGCCTAATTTCTCGAAGACTCTTAACAAAACTTCAAAGTACGATGCAACTGTATCCCAATATGTGCATTTTAGTCCTCGAATTTTCAAAATGGTCGCCGTTGCTATGGAAACTGAAAAAAGGCGGGAAAATTCAAAGTGCTCCACGTTGCATGAAATTTAATTGTAAGGTTGTGTAGGAAGTATTGAACATATTTCAAGGTATAAAAATTTCAAAATGGCGACCGTTGCCATAGAAACTGAAAAGGCGGGAAAATCCAAAGCTTATCAAACTGCATGAAATCTTACAGAATCGTTGTATAGAAAGTGTACAACTAATTTTGAAAACATAAATTGCAAAGATGCTGATAAATGGGAGGTTTGGGTGCTTTTTGTGTTTCGCTTGCGAACACAGTTATAACTTGTTTTCATTCTATTACGAAAATGTTGTTAAGACATCCAGAATCTGATAACAAATTCAAGAAAACCTTGAGCGTAACATATGTTCTTTTGTGATAGCAAATATCAGCATTGAATTTTGCATAAATCTATTCTTTTTTGCAATTACTTGAAATCACGTGATGACTTCAAAATGAAAACAACAATAAAAGCGTTTTTCATTTGCTTGTTTTTACCATGTATTTGTAGAGACTTTGTCTTATGTGCATTTACTCCATATCCTTTCATTCATTACGTATGGCAGTTTCTTATTCATAGTAATGTTATCTACAAGAATACGTGATGATTCTTTTCTAAATGTTCAGGAAGTTTTAGCATCCTTAAGCCATCCGAGTGTTAAGCAGAATGCCCGTCTTGATCTATCTTTCAAAATTTCGTTTTGTCTAATTCTTTGTTTGTTTTTTTTAGATGATGATCTTGTAGTTAGTAGTCTAGCTCTTTTTTGGCTTTATAATTTTTTTTATTTTCTTAAAGGCAAACGGGACAGAGAAAGGGATAGTTTGGATTTTCAAAACAGCTTACCGTTGGCTTTTTCTATACCCTGTTATCGAATTCTAAACATAAAGCTTGAAAACTTTATTTAAATATATTAATAAGCATTCTCACCACGATTTCTATTACTGGAAAAACATTACATAGTGTTATAGCAAAATGCAATCTCATGTTTAAACATACAAGTAGGTATAATGCTGGTGTATTTCATAATTTCATTTTCTTTTATCATAGCAGCGGTGTCTTGTCTAGTATCACAAAGTTTGATCTGTCACGGACTTGTAAATTATTTCCATAGTTTTGTTTTAAAATTGTCAAAAGAACGACTACTTCCGACAGTTAAAATGAGAATATTGATTTATGTCCCAATAAATGGTTGTCTTGGATCACGTACAATGCAGACATGTCAATATTGGTATGTTAAAAACACGAAAGTGAAGATACGATTTATGCTTTACATTTTCTGCTTAAGTTCTGTAAGAAAAGATGCAAATAACATTAAAAGGTAATACAAGCGCTGATCATAATTCAAGACACATCATGTTGAAAAAACCAAAAGGCGTCTGAGATGACAGACAAAAAATATAGCCTTAAATAATTCCCCAGCAATGTCATGTAAGTATGATACTATTCTCAGTTCCATAAAGTATTTTTTGATGTATTTAACAATATTTTTTTTGATAAAATATGTCAGAGATTAAAATTCTTGGTGTTTCGTTAATTGCAGGGTTGATATAATTGGATTATGTGTAGTTTCAGAGATATTTTATAGCTAAGTTTATAACCAGGAAAAGATTCAAACAGCGCGATATGTATTACTTGAGTGATTGAATTGATTGGTTGAATGGATTTTTACACAAATGTTGTAATTCTGCAAATTCTCTTTATGGGACAATGTCATGTGCAGAAGAACTATCAAGACATAGATTATGCATTTTCTTGCTTGCATAGGTTCTCTTCAAATGTCACCTACTCTCTGTCGTCCACAGTACGATAACCTTATACATCGCCAAATACCGATGCAAAACTGAGGAAAGGGGAAACTCCAAAATCAAAAATAAAAAATTTCTGCAATTCATATCCAATACTAATTGATACATAATGACAAAAACAAAACAAACTAGAAGTGTGTTTTTTTATACAAAAACGAATGTCTTCCCCAGTAGGTACTGTTCTTTGAGAGATAAAACACATGTAAGTTTTGTATTGCCAGATCATTCTAGCTAGACGATGAGCTTAGTGATCACTTAGCATGATAGTCATCAATCCTGTAAAACTTGGTTGAAATCCTATGAAAGATGTTGGAGAATTATTGTCCACAAACTTAATTGTTTGCTAATTCCTTGTCCATTTGCCAGTTTTGTTCGGTAAATTTGTTACTACCTTCATGGTTAAGCATGTTTTGCGTTTTCATTTCACATGAATTATGGATTTCCAAATGTTTTGATTTATTTGCACTGAAGAGACATATATTTTGCAATGTACATATGCAGAATTAAATTGACAGTAACTGAGGGATTTTGATATTTATTACCACTGGGCCGATGCCCCTCTATGGATGGACTGTTAATCCCCCAGGGTATCCACCGACCCTGTAGCCAGTGCTCGAGGGAAGACCGATCTTATATGGAAACTTGCAATATCTAAGTATTACTACTAACGAGTATATCCCTCTCGTATAGATCTGTCCTTAGCTGATTTTGGCTTTACTTTTTAGAACCTATTGGTAATTTATTCTCTATCAGCTTTAACACGTATTTCGGTACATGGATTTCCAAAGAAACAAATGAAGGGATATGGAGTAAATGTACATGGGACAAAATCCCTATAAATAAGTGGTAAGATTAAGCGAATGGAACAACGCTTTGATTGTTGTTCTTCATCTTGAAGTCACTATGTCAATTTTTTAGATTTTATCTACAATGAAGAGACAAAAGTTTTTTAAATGCGCACATGCAGAAATTAAATTGACAGTAATTTACTAATTCTAGCTTATTGTTCTAAGCTCATCTATGATGGCTAAGAAATGACCACCATACACAATTGCAAAGAGGAGTCACTTGGACCCTTTTATACGGCGTTTCGAAACATCGGAATCAATGAACATAACGATCATGGATTGTAAGTACGTACATGTAAGTCGTAATAAAACAAAATCAAAGCTTAAGACACTTTAAGCTGCTTGTTGTCATTGAGGATTTTGCAGGCTTTGATCTTAAGTTTTTTGAATGTTTGATTTGAATCTGCTTTTTGTAAAGGTGTCGCAATAGCTAGGTCTCTGAACAAAAATTCAATTCGATTTATGTATTTATTTAGATGATGTCTATGTTTGTACAGTATTATCTGTCACCGAGTACTTTATAACTAACCGGAAAACCAATCCTTAGAACATTTTGCCCAGTCCTTTAATTTCATCTTCCGCTACATAGGCAATGTGCTTTCTCTAAACAATCCTAAATTTCAGGAATATTTACATCAGATCTACCCCAATGAGCTTGAAATTAAAGACAAAACTTATACACCTACTTCAGCTTCGTACATGGATCTTGTTGTATATTGACGAAGATGGACGTTTGAAATCTAAGCTTTATGACAGGCGTGATGATTTTAATTTCCCAATTGTGAACTTTGAACTTTCCATTTCTTAGCAGCAAAAAGCTACCTCTCCGGCCTATGGAGCGTACATTTCACAGTTGATTCGTTACTGTCGAACGTGTAGTTTGTACAGTGGTTTTTTGAACAGATCAAAAACACTGTCCCAATAGCTGCTTAGTACGGGATTTGTTCAACCAATCTCACCCCTAAAGAAATTATATTGCCGTCAACATAACAACTTTCAAA
Organism: Modiolus philippinarum; assembly: GCA_002080025.1. Lineage (NCBI taxonomy): Eukaryota > Metazoa > Mollusca > Bivalvia > Mytilida > Modiolidae > Modiolus > Modiolus philippinarum. The sequence goes on along the minus strand of MJUU01058330.1, from coordinate 23,945 downwards.
GATATGATGTGTCAGTATCACAAATGCAAGTGGACATCTTAAGCTAGATTCACGTCGTCTCGAATTTGACTACCGTTTTGACATTTTTTTCTTGATTGACACACTTACTGTGTAACGGGTGTAGGACATGCTTGCGCTTCTGGAGTACGTAATGTCACTTTCAGTTTCACTGGAGTTCACACTGTGAAAACCTTGGTTTTGGATGTTCTATTTCTATTTCTGTGTCTTGTATCTGTCTAACGTCATTGTTTACTGTCTCTAATTCATTGTTTTCTGTGTCCTCGTTTTGGCCATGTCTTTGGACTTCGATTTTTTGTAAATTCCACTCTTTTGTTCCTTCGATATTCTACTGTTGTTGTTTTATCAAATGGTTAGAGATTTAAAATTTGTATTTTAAATATCTTATGAGATTCTTCCCCTTGAAAAGCCCTATCCATAAGTTGTCTCGTTGTTTAACGTTCCTAATGATTGATTTGTCAGCTGCACAAATGGGACATACGTTGCTATATTGTCATCTGATAATTATAATTTTTCGTAATTTTGATATTTATTTGATTGTAATTGTTTGCCAATCTATAAATTCGTGATTTACAACGCTTCTGTTTTTTTTTTATATTATTTAAATATTAAGTTAAGGTATTTCTAATTTTAACAATTAAGGAATATGGAGTAATATAAATGAGACAAGGTCGCACAAACACATGGTAAAACGCGTTGTTGCATGTTATATTAACAGCATTGTTACTAAAGCTTTTATTTCATCTACACTAATTAAAAAATAATTGTTGAAATGGAAGTATATCAAATTCTAAATTAAAATTTCCAAATTTTTACTCTTAAATTTTTTATTGAGGCCAGTTAGCATAATGATGGAAATACATCTTCAAAAGATGACTAAGCAGAAACGAGAAGTACATTGTAATTAACCAGTCATTTACTTTATGTCTATAGGAGTCTAGGATGATGTTTATTTCGCCGAACTTGATTACTCTTTATTTAGGGGCCTTTAGGTCGTTGTCTCTTTAAACAATTCCCCGTTTCCCTTCTTTTTTCTATTTAGTAAAAGATTTCAAAGTTAAACAAGATTATGGCATTACAATTTTTTTACGAAAGGATATGGAGTGAATGAACATGAGACCATAACACAAATAATAACTCCGACTGCAACAATTGTAATGAGCTGTATGGTCATTTCGGAAATTTATTCCTCATCAGCAGCACTAGAACCGAAACAAAGGAAATCCATAATTTCAAAAAATGTTAAAATGCATAAAACCAAACGTAATCCGATTAATCAGTAATATCAAATATAGCTAAGGACAAAACTACGATGGTGGTGGGAGTTAATCCTTCGGTTTTAGAATTTACATAAATTTAGATAACAGTAATTGAACAAAGTGTACACATGAGATATTATCTCATGTACAAGAATACCATATATAAGAAAAATAAAGAGTATACATCTCTACCACGGGGAATTGTTTTACCAACTCCACACTGCAAACAAGCACGTTTGATGAATATTGGCATACGATGATAGTTCCTTTTTCATTTTCAATTACTCTAATTTGCCTTAATCATTTTGTAAAAAAAACAAACTCCACATCTTAACCGATTTCATTTTTTGTAATGCAATTTCAAAATTTCTGTAATTTTGCTTTCAGAATGCGTTGTCAGAACTTCAAGTTTGCGACAGTTATTTAGACCCTAAAACTAACAAAGTGGATGAGAAAGGACGACAGCATCTTCAAAAATTACAAATTATTATTGTGCATGATAATTTCCTGTGTGCAGACAACACGTGTATTATAGAGCGGTTTTATCTCTGTGTATCAAAGAGTTATGAAAAATTACGATATTAGGTACAACTGCGAGACGAGGTCATTTTAATAGTAGAAATAATGCATGCGACTCTTGAAATAGTAGAAATAATGCATTGGACCCTTTAAAATTATAAACAGTATTGATTTTATTACAATAATTATTAGTATAATAATGGATACATTTACTAGAATCGAAAAGTATATTTTTATAGTATAATATTTATAACAAAGGATAGAACACATTTTTCAGAAAGTTTATAAAAAGAATGATATGCATGATTAAAAGTATTTGCATCAAAATCTTTGTGTTTAAAGTTTTTTTTTCTAAAAAATAAAAATATATTTTGATAGTATTTTATTATATGACATGAAAATCATTCTTGTTTAAATTAGCTGCTCACTTCGTGCATTTAAACAGAACAGCTGCAAAAAAAAAAAAAAAAAAAAAAAAAAAAAAAACATAGGCAAAAAAATGTTCATTTTCTTGTATTACATATTGTAATGATTATGAAATCACAATGGCGAGCATGAAATGACCAGAAAATTGTCCATTTTCTTTAATTTTAGAATTTTTGAAGAATATTTTGGTCCAAAAAGATTTAAAGATTAAAAATAGTTTCAGTTCGGCTGTTTCGTATTTTACGTTTGTCTTTTTTGTTTTATTATTTACAAAAAGTTAAAATCTAACTATTATAACAGTAGATTTTAGATTTAAATCAATGTAATTATTACTCCAGTCTTTTGTAGAGTGAAAAATGGGTCCCTATATACTTTTCTGGAATTTCTGTATTGCATTTTCATCAGACAATTATTTCCTACGTAATGAAATTTTGCTTTGTCGATTCTTTCAAAATTTCTGCTGAGATCTTGGTAGCCATAGAGTTGTCTTAATTTTCTGAAAGAAACATTGAAACTTTTCTGCAACAAATCAGTGTTTCGTCACCATTTTAACGTTGGTATAAAGATAATTGAGTTTTCTATTCCCCGGATAAACCGTGTGGCCAGTGTGATATTAGACATACGCCCACTGAAAGGATAATGTCATGTTGTTTTGCTCTGTCAGAAAGGCTTCTACATTTCTTAATAAGTCTGATAAATGGTCAAGATTAATTATACATTTGACATAGACACGAAATCAAAATTAGGATATTGGAAATAAAGAAAATTTCTTTTTTAATTCTATAAATATAAAAAGTTGAAGGAAATTCCGACAAATTGATTTAAAATGTAAATTGTAACGATTGTGGTGTGAATTATATATTACATAATGTAGCAACACTTAAAAGAGTAACAATTCAGAGATAGCAGATACATATTCCATCTACTCGTAAAATAAAATGGAGACAAATAAAAATATTTGTAGAAAAACATTTTTAAAACAAAAATTTCCTTGCATATTTATCCGGAGGATTCATAGAAATAAAAAAGCGAAGCGAGACATGCTAACCCTTTCGGAGCACCCGATGTCACTCCCGGTTTTCATGGGAGTTCACACTATGAGTGCTTCAGATCTTAATGTCGTCTTTTTATTTCCGTCTAACGTCCGTGTTTTGTCTTTGTTTTTCTGTTTGGCTTAGGACTTTGATTTTTGTGATTATCAATTCCCTTATTCCTTCCGTATTCTACTGCCATTGATATATAAAATGTTATATCGAATTTTGCAAGTGCAAGACACAACAATCTTTTATTTCCAAACGGGAGGTTTTAAGCTTGCCAAGTCGAAAATATTAAATGGTTACTCGAGGGTTTCTGGGATTTTCTCGTGTTTCCACTTATACATGTTTTTATTCATTTCTTACTTAAATCTATCTAAAGCAATAAAATCGACATAAAACTGGAGTATCCACTCATCTGTTGAATAATGTATAATTTTACATTTGCAAACTACATCTTTAAACAAAATTGAATGCTTTCCAAAAAGCAATAATGTTTAAAGGGGAATTATTTGAAATACACGTGTTGTCTGCGAGTGTTCGGAAAGTTACAACGTCAATGTTTATGAGAAAATATATGAAATTTCGTTAATGGTCCGATAAATTTATTTGAGACTAAACAATGACTAACATTTGCATTTATCACAAACAAACAATACGATTTGCCAAGAACGATTAGGTGTATATAAGATTAGAACTTCAAGTAGTCTAAAAAATTTGGAATACATCTGCAAACAAATAGGGGCCGTCTTAATCTTACTATGAGGTAGGAGTGTTCGCTGTTTGTTTCAAGATTCAAGATTTTATTAAGCAAAATAAACCCCATAAAGGGGAACATACATATAATTACAATAAATATACTCAGACGCAGTACAACTGCGTAACAGGAGCGATTTACTATGTATACAGTTTAAATTATGAAAGCAAAATGAGCAGTCACAGATGTAAATATAAGACCAATTGTATACTAATAGAACTAGGTTACGTGCACTTTTACGCTTGACCGAGTTGACCAAAAAAGAAAAGAATAACCACGTGTAAGGATAGAAAAATTCATGAATGCCTTATTGTGACTTCAAGATGAAGAACACCAATGAAAGCGTTGTTCCATTCGCTTAATCATACCATGTTTGTATAGGTATTTTGTCCCATGTACATTTACTACATATCCTTAAACTTGTTGACCGCAGCTAAAATAAGGAAAGAGGAAATTCTAAAATAAAGAAAAAAATATATCCATCATAAATCAAGACAGCATGATAGAGACAAAACAATCAAACACACA
>MJUU01058330.1:0-12914 GCA_002080025.1 Modiolus philippinarum | reverse complement strand
AAAAAAAAAAAAAAAAACAAACCAAACCAACAAGAAAAAAACAAAAAAACAAAAAATATCTGTATATAATTTTTGATTGAAGGTGTGAAAATTCAAGTAGTCATATTTCACTATTTCCTTTTTTATCTTCAAATGACTTGCTGTCAGTGAAATAGCAGTGTTTGTTATAATAAGGTCTCTCTTTCTCAAGAATGATATCAAATCATGATGCCAAATACTGCATACTGTATTTACCTGTATTTACCTGTATACTGAATCATGGTACCAAATACTGAATATTGTATTAACCAGAATACTGAATCATGGTACCAAATACTCCATACTGTATTTACCTGTATACTGTATCATGGAAACAAATAATGCATACTATATTTACCTGTATACTGAATCCTGATACCAAATACTCCATACTGTATTTACCTGTATACTGAATCATGGTACCAAATACTGCATACTGTATTTACCACCTGTATACTAAATCAAGGTACCAAATACTGCATACTGTATTTACCTGTATACTGAATCATTGAAACAAATACTGCATACTATATTTACCTGTATACTGAATCCTGGTACCAAATACTGCATACTGTGTTTATCTGTATAATGAATCATGGTACCAAATACTGCATACTCTATTTACCACCTGTACACTAAATTATGGTACCAAATACTGCAAACTGTATTTTACTGTATACTGAATCATGGTACCACATTCTGCAAACTGTTTTAACATGTATTCTAAATCATCGAACCACAGCATACGGTATTTACCTGAATACTAAATCATGGTACGAAATACTGCATACTGTATTTACCACCTGTATACTAAATCATGGTACCAAATACTGAATACTGTATTTACCTGTACACTGAATAATAGTACTAAATATTGCATACTGCGTTTACCTGTATACTGAATCCTCGTACCAAATACTGAATCCTTGTACCAAATACTGAATCCTTGTACCAAATACTGAACATTGTATTTACCTGTATTCTGAATCATTTTACCAAAAACTGAATACTGTATTTACATGTATACTGAATCATGGTATCAAATACTGCATTCTGTATTTGCCTGTACACTTAATCTTTGTACCAAATACTGAACATTGTATTTACCTGTATTCTGAATCATTTTACCAAAAACTGAATACTGTATTTACCTTTATACTGAATCATGGTACCAAATACTGCATACTGTATTTACCACCTGTATCCTAAATCAAGGTACCAAATACTGCATACTGTATTTACCTGTATACTGAATCATGGAAACAAATACTGTATTCTATATTAACCTGTATACTGAATCCTGGCACCAATTACGGCATACTGTATTTACCTGTATACTGAATCATGGTACCAAATACTGCATACTGTATTTACCACCTGTAAACTAAAACAACGGCAGTAGAATACCGAAGGAACAAGGGAAGCGATGACTACAAAAATCGAAGTCCAAAGACATGGCAGAAACGGTAACAGATAAAAACAAAGACAAAACAAGGACGTGAGACAGCTACAATGCACGGAAATAAAAAGATAACATTAAGAACTAAGGCACTCATAGTGTGAACTCCCATGAAAACCGGGAGTGACATCAGGTGCTCCGGAAGGGTAAGCATGTCCTGCTCCACTAGCGACACCCGTCACACTATCAGTGAGGTATATTTTGTTTTGAAAGTACTGATTTTAGGCTGATTGGAATGCCATTTTCTAACCCTTAGACAAAACCAATAAAAATCCATGGTACGTGTTACTTCTATAACCCTCAAACAGTACCAAGGTTAACATTTGAAAAGCTGTTGTAAGTCTCTTAAGTATTCAAACATTAACCAGGACAAATCAGTAGCACGAACATAATAACGAAGACAAAACTAAAATCTTACAGTATGATATACAAGACAACACAAAAAACTAAAACCACTAATACTGTGAACCCCCATTAAAACCGAGAGTGACATCAGGTGCTCCGGAAGGGTAAGCATGTCCTGCTCCGCTAGCGGCACCCGTCACACTATCAGTGAGTCAATCCGGGGTTGAGTCAAATAAACTAAATCATGGTACCAAATACTGCATACTGTATACTGATCATGGTACCAAATTCTGCATACTGTTTTTACCTGTATTCTGAATCATCGTACCACTGAATACTGTAGTTACCTGCATACTGAATCATGGTACCAAATACTGCATACTGTATTTACCTGTATAGTGAATCTTGGCACCAAATACTGAATACTGTATTTACCTGTATACTGAATTATGGTACTAAATACTGCATACTGCATTTACCTGTATACTGAATCCTTGTACCAAATACTGAATATTGTATTTACCTGTATACTGAAAGATAGTACCAAATACTGAATATTGTATTTACCTGTATACTGAATCATGGTACCAAATACTGCATACTGTATTTACTTGTATACTGATCATGGTACCAAATACTGCATACTGTATTTACCTGTACACTGAATCTTTGTACTAGATACTGAATATTGCATTTACCTGTATACTGAATAATGGTACTAAATACTGCATTCTGTATTTACCTTTTTACTGAAACATCGTTCCAAATACTGTATACTGTATTTACCTGTATACTGAATCATGGTACTAAATACTGCATACTGCATTTACCTGTATACTGAATCCTTGTACCAAATACTGAATATTGTATTTACCTGTATCAAATACTGAATATTGTATTTACCTGTATACTGAATCATGGTACCAAATATTGCATACTGTATTTACCTGTACACTGAATCTTTGTACTAAATACTGAATATTGTATTTACCTGTATACTGAATCATGGTACTAAATACTGCACACTGTATTTACCTTTATACTGAAACATCGTACCAAATACTGCATATTGTATTTACCTTTATACTGAATCCTTGTACTAAATACAGAATATTGTAATTACCTCTTCGAATGCAAAAGCGTGTATATCTGAACAATGATATTATATAGAAAAAAACATTCCTTTAAGATTGTTTTAAATTTTACTTAGAAAATATAAGAATTACACATCAATAAATGTGTGTACATTAGAAAAGCCAAAAAAAAAAAAAACAACAGATTTATGCATCAATGATAATTAAACACTGGTCAGTACTTATAAAAAGAGACAATTTGTTCTCAAAGCAAAATCTCCCCAACAGAAAGCACATGGTACGTCACTGTAAATAGCAATGTTTCAATTTTCAAATTCAAGCAAAAAAAAATAAATAAATAAATAAAAAAATAAATTTAATAAATAAAAATAATAAAAAATAAACATAACAGCGCCTTCTATATGAAGGATAATTTTTCATTTAAAATAGCAATACATGTTAGATGTAATCACGTTAAGGGAAGTGTTAAGGTGTTTAGGATTACGTTCAACGTAATGAAAATATCAGTAAAAGCGGTTAAGAATGATATTTTTATTAATCTGAAAATGTTCAATCCAATTCATTTTTATTTATTCGTGTTTTTCCTGTGTAGTTCCCTAGCAGATTGTGGCATGTAATTATAATTTTCAGCCATTGTTACCTGTTGTCCCTTTTATTTCATTTATTATTGTTAAGATTTTTAACATTATTAAATGATACCTTTAGTTCGTGATTTTAGTTTATCCGATGATAAGGAAGGGTGGCATGAATCTGAGAAAATGAACGGGATTTAAGATTTTCAAATAAATACTTCAATTTTTTTTAGTATCCACATGTGATTTACGAAAAGATAACTGGGAATGAAAGAAAAAATATATGTCCTATTTCATAGCGGATAGCATTCAACGAGAATGATACACATAAGCGTGCAAAATCTCTTGCGGACAGCAATACACATAAGTAGGGACGCGTCTTTAGGGTATTTTGTTGTAAAACCCATGTCATAATCTTGTTTATAATATATTTGAAAAAGAGAAAAAGTCTTAGTAGTTTTCTAATAGAAATAACACATGACTTGTAATACATATTTTTTGAGGGCTTAATAAAGGGTAGCACACCGTGCCTGATAACGATATCATCACTTCACATGCAGGCTTTTTGTAACTTAATATAATAAGATCTCTCTTACTTAAAATTAAATCGAAACATGGTACTTAATACCACAATATTTACTGAATCTTATTTCTTTAATCCCATTAGTTGACATACCACACCAAATGGTCTTAGGCAGTTAAGATACCACTCTAATTTTTTTGTAGGCAGTACGGGGTGTTTGTGTGTTGACAGTATTTCAATGTTTCTGTGTTTTTATTGTATTACTCAATGCAAATACATGGATATTATATGGATTGTAAAATGAAAAGTATTATAATGACATTGTAAAGATATAGCCCTTTCGTTACGTTTTTATCCATAAATTGCTGGTTATCTATAAAAAGATCCGTTCGTAATGGATTGTTCAATATTACATTATGTCACAAACGGTACCAAAATATTTATCAGAACAGTAGTAAATTATATACACGAAGACTTTTGATTCAATAAATCAAATACTAATAAGTTTTTAAAACGTGTCATGCATATTTTGAACCTGAACATGTTTCAGTTATATAAAAGATCCATTATGTCAGCTGGTGCAAGCAAAATATTCCTAAGTGATGCTATTAATTCCTACGGTTCTTTTTTTTAAAGTCAGTATTATATCAAGTACAGAACAACTGGCATCATTTTGTTAAAGACATTTGTATTAATCTGCTTAAATGAACTTCAAAACCAATTAATGGGTTCCTGTAATATTATAAGTCAATATATAAATCACGATGAACAAGTTCTTAAACAACGGGTGAACTTCTGACTTCAGTAATAGCGTTAAGGTAAATACATGTAGACACTGTTGCGTTGCGCAATTCAGTTGCGCTTTAGAAAATCAGAGTCGAAGTAGGGGTAGATTTGATTTTTGGCCGGAAATAATTTCTCGGCTTTTTCTTTCTGTCGTCACAATTGAATGACAGATGTGGAGCGTCACGTTACGTTTAATTTGCCGCGAATTCAATCCCTTTTCCCGTAAATATTGTTTAATTCGAAAACTTTGTTAAATATCTCCGTTAACATTTTTTTTATTGAAACCGATAAATTACATTACAAACTATTTGTTCACAAAAAACATCAAATTCTTATAGATAAAAAAATAATTTCTATTGAGCTAAAAATTGCCTTTCCATATTTTCCCCGTGAATTCTATGTAAATTTAGGTAAAAAAATGACTAAAAATGAGCAAACTTGTAACTCAATTCTAGAAAAAAGCAAGCATGGTGACCCATTTTTTTTAGTTACAAATTTCGGGTAATTAGGGATAGTTCTTCAATTGTGCCGACTTACAACAAAATCTAATGGATGTGAATATTACTGTCTATCTACCTTAATATACCATGACTGAATACTTTTTCATTAAAAATTAACTTCTTTCGAATATCGAAATTCGTTTGAAATAAAATTTCATTGAGTATCGTAAGCATCTGTAATGCATTGTGCATTCTTCTAGCACAGCTATACTGAATATTCTTATTAAAGATGAGGGCAAGACTCATATTGACTTATCTGAATTCAAAAATTTGATGTTTCGGTCCGAACTCTGCTTCAAGTCTTTTAATTACGTAGTTCTGGGATAATAATTTCTTTTTTATCTCGAAGCCATGAAATGGCTGGAGAGATGTTATAATGAGAAGAAAATATTACGTGAGGCTTCAAGTCCATTAACAGCTCTAAAAGATGATCTTCGTGCTTCCGATAAAATATAGTGCACATGTTTCTTTCAAAATCGTATACATTGTGTTTTTAAGTCATATTTTTCATTTTTTTTTTACTTGAATACGATGTTGTTATATTAAATTGAAAACAATATGCATGTTTATCAAATTACTCGTTTTTTTTATATTGCGTCTCGGATCAACGAACCTGTCGCGCAGTAATTTGTCAAAAATGAAAATAACATTTGTTTACCTGTAACAGTGTATTGCATATATTTAGAGCATTTAAAATCGACATGCGAAATCACACAATCCGATTATTTTCACGTATTACGGAATAACTTAATACATGCAGACGTATGCAGCAGTTCTTCTTGGATGACTACGAAGTTTTGCCACGTGTAGATTTTCAGGGCTTCGAGATTCAGCTCCATCGGAGCTTTGATTACTGTCTACGACCTTTCAATAGCAATAACTGTTGAGTTGCTACCGGACATTTCCGCAATGGAATGGGCGGTTTGGAGCGCCATAACCTACCATTTCGTTGCAATGAGCGTACCAAATCAGGGCCATTGTGGTCGGATTTTTTTTCGACGGTGTCCACCTGATTTGTCTTTGTCTCATGTACTGCGACTCTTGACAACTCTGTTCAATAATTTTGTTTTTACTCCTATCACCTATGGATACATAATTATTACCCGTTTGATAAGGTTTTTTGAAAAAAATGGTACTTTATTCCTTGAATTCGTCGTTCCTTTGACTTTATGGTTATGTACAGTTGGTATCTTAATCGCATGAAATGGTTTGTTCGACAGCAGTGGTAGATTAGAATGTTTCAGTAATATGATATAGCTTTGAAGATCTAAATCCTGTCAATTACATGTATTTTTTAATTGTGATTATTGAAACGTTGGGAAGTTTTAAGAGATAATTATACTATAACTAATCCAAGATGCGGAGCACAAGAGTGAATTAAAGCGTTTTTCGATCATGAGTTGAATATTTTCGATAATCAGAATTAAGGATTAGTTATAGTTTTTATTATTTAGATCTTCATGCATATTTGATGGTAACGTTGATGTTTCATTTCATGAACTACGTTTTAAAGATTAATCCGCTGTGACGTTTACTTAACAACAGCGTTGACAACGTCTATTGTGACGTCACTTCCCAGAGTGAAATTAAGGAAAATAATTTCACAGTTAATTATCACTTTTCTTTCACTGGGAAATCTAAATCTTTCACCGCTTTCTATATAATAAGCAGATTTATTGTGTTTTACTGTGCTATTGATCATTTGTGTTCAGTTCTGCTTTTATGGTTCTTGGTTGTGTAAATCATAACTGCATTTTCTCTTTTTTTGTCATTTGCGGTTTGGTTTTATTATTTAAAAAAAATATTTTCCAGGTTAAGTACACATTGACGTCTTTTCGTTGGTTCGCGATTCCCAGCAGTAATGTTTGCTTATATCGTTTTTGTCAATTAGCATTTATTAATGAAACCTTGTTCAATGAACTCTTAAAATATTAATAAATTAACTGGTGCTATGGTTGCCATGTATATATATATTCTAATGTGGTTCAAGAAAAGCTCTGGTTATTCACTTTCACTGAAAGATTTTTCTGCATTATTACACGGTTTGTACATTGACTTGTTTGTACTTGAAATTTGGTTAACAACTTATTTTGAATAGTTTCTAATGCGTCAATATACCACAACATTATTAATTTAGATTGCATGATTAAAATATAATAGATCATGCATTTAAAAGTGTGCAACATTGCCTATCCCTAAATCGATCGTAAAAGTTCATAATGTTTTAATGTATTACAACGTTATATATAAGAAGTTAAAAGCATATAACACAGGATAAGTACAGAATTTCACTCACTCTGAAATAATAGTTATAGGATTACTGTTTCATTATATTACGAAAATTCAAAACAAATGTATTCTGCTACACCTTATATGTAATCTAATTAAGTTCCCTAAAATATAAGTCCGAAATCAGATGTATTCATAACAAGATACCGAAGTTATAGTCAATTTAGGTTTTGCATATGGCCATTTCGACAACTAATGAACATATAAAGGGATATGGAGTAGATATACATGGTAAGATAAAGCGAATGGAAAAACGCTGTTCTTCATGATGCTTTCAACAAAGAGCAAACAATCCTAGCTCATAGTAAGTTCAAGATGACCTAATGGCTAATCAGTGCAGATCAAATCAAAACATTTCGAAAACCATGAACCAAAAATCTAATAGAGAGCAAATTACCAAATAGCAACTGTTTTCTGAGCGTGTTGCCATTTGCAATTGCATTATCGTTTTGCTATTTGCAATATAGGAATCTAATTATAGACATGCCACTGACCACTGTACAGTTTTATCTGGCTTTGGGCCTTTTGAGTTTTCCTGTCTTTTTTATCTATTTCCATGGCAATGTTGTATATTTGTAAGGTTTGGTACGTTTCTTTTTAACAGAACTGTACCTGGGATATCCCCGGAATACCGAAATGTACCTAAATGGCAAATTATTGTAATGTAATTACTTTTAAGTTTATTTCTATATTCTCCTGATTGCAGGAAAGAGATTTTCCACACAAGGAGATATATCTTTAATATAAAGATAAATGGCGCAAATCTAATGATTTTTATCACATTACTAGTTATCTTGTTCGCTTTCATGGTTTATTTCTGCAAGCTTACAAACAAGTTTCTATGTTTGTACTTACCCACTTCAAACAAATATCATTATCCAGTTATGTCTCACAAAAGTAGTCGTACATAAAAACAGCAATCAGTCTTTTTTTAAGCTAAATTGCAGTATTTGTAGAAATTCCCCCTTTTCGTTCACTTTGCTATTGTATCTGTTTACCGATGTATTAGTTGGTCCAATTTAAAGCATTCAAAAATTGCTGTCTTTGAACGACGTACCCATCAAATTTATGATTTTTTTTCAAAAACAAAACAAATATGATTTGCTATGTGTCTAGTAATTTTTAAAAATGTCATCACGATACTGGGTCCAAAATAATTATCAAATATACAAATTTTCAAATTTTGGCATTTTATTTTTTGTAATATATTTTTTTTTGTTTTGGCCAACAGATTAATATGCCCTTGATTATTTTGCCAAGTATTGGAGATTATCAAATAGATATTTAAATATTTTCATAGATCATAATATTATGTTTTTAAAATTTTGGATTTCAAAACCGGTTATCTCCATTTTCTTTGATTTGTAAATAATATTTGAAAATGAGCTTGGACTTGATTAAATTGAATTTAAAATATACATGATTTCGTATGGCAGGAAACATCAAAAGATATTTTTCCCATGTACATTAGAAATGTTTCATTTTTTAGTTTACATTATTTTAAGAAAAAAATGAGGTTGATCCCATTTCATATACTTGTTTCAAAAGCATTAGCTTGAAGAAAATTGAATGGACAAATTATCAGTAATTTGTTTTTCTAGTATGGGATCATCAGCTTGTATTGTATAGAGTGCAACTGCACGAGAAGCAATGCGAGCTGAGAATTTAATCTGAGCAAAACAAATTACAAATAGGATTTTTAGCGCAAACTCTTTTCTTGATATATACAAGATATTTTTTTTTTCACTGATGTATTTGTTTTTTTAGATAACGTTTTTTTATTGAATATAGCGCTTGGTTACTTTTGATTATTGTTGTCACGAAAAGTCACGCGACGGGATATCAATACGCTGTTGCTAACGTTCCATAGAGATTGACGATAATATTATGTTCTTATCAGCGCATTGAAGTGATATACGGAATATAGGACATTTTGTTTTGATACGGACTTTATCACGGCTAGTATCAAATGAGCCCGATAGGGCGAGCTTGATGCGTTACGCCGTGATAAAGTCCGTATCAAATTCAAAATGTCCTGTATTTCTTTTATCGGTAATTCAAAAATTGATAAGTAGAACTCTAATATAAACTGAAAGTAGCCGAAATTTCTGTTTTAGCACAGTAAATACACTCTTTATTCCAACAATAATATGTATTCTTCATCAGTTCAACGTATGACGCGTATGAATATGACAGCATAGCAACGCGCAAGTGACGTCTTGACACTGACCCGTTATTTTCTATCTCACGGTCTGTTCAATGATACTGAGAATACCAGGCAATGCAGATCAAAGGAAATTCATACAAATTACCGATAAAATAGAATTATCGTGTCACTCGGGAACAACTGAAAATAAAGCAAATTAGCGATAGCAGTACTCATCTCGCTCACGAGTATCTAAATACTGAAAATTTAGATTCTGCATATGTCATTTGGACAACTTATCTCTCTTTAGTGCTGATTAAAATACATGGAAGAATTTAAGCCAAAAGATTTTTAAATGCTGATTGAAATCAAATAACCAGTATGATCTAAAAGGAAAGCCAAAATTAGCTGAAGAACGTATTTCTTATTATTTTTTTTCGGCTAAATCAATCACAAAAATGCTATGCTTAAGTTTTTGGACTGTCTTTTGAGATGTAGGAGATGCTTACTCTACCGATGCATCCAATCTCATCCATGAGGTTTTTTTATTCGGTCCATGTTGTTCATCTTTGTATGTTTGTGTGTCTTTATTTTCTTTTCTGTCCCTTACTCATGTAATGTCCTTGTTTTAGTCCATGGGCTGGAATACCCCCCGTGCATCCCCCAACTTCCCAACCCCGACCATTTTTATTAAGTCCGCATACATCCCCTCTTCAAAATAAAACATGTAAACACGAGCATAAGCTGCACGCACTGGAGGAATAGGGCTCATTTTTACACCAACCTACCGAAATTTAGGAAAATTTCGTTTTTCGTTCAAGTTTTTCTTTCAGTTGCTTCAAAATGTTGACCAAATGCTTCCTAGTTAAAAAAAACGATGCATCAAATCATTGTTTATTGTATAAGCTTTACAAAGAACCCAAATTTTTATAATTTATATGTCTGATACGTTCCATAGCGCCATTAAACGTACCATTACCCCTATTAAATATTGAGGAAAATATAGATATTTTCATTGAAATTGCGTAAGTTTGATGGTCAGAAGAACCCGAAGTGCATCTCGATTCCAAATTCTGAAAATTGTTTTTAGTTTTTCAATCTTTTTTCTTGAATATAAAATATGTTAACATAATGTAAACATATTGTTAATGACCAAAGTTTTAGTTTCAAATAGACCAAATAAATGGATCTTTGAATATTTCCGTTTTTGACTAAGTTTTGTCATTCTTTTGCCCAATATTACTTTTTTTAATAAACAAATATCATTTATAATAGGTATCAAATGAAAGCTTATTATATGTGCTTTACAACTATTACAAATAATGGCCATTCTTATGTAGTATAAACGTCATACATCAATAAAACTTACCCCTATCCCAACAAATTTACCGTAAAATTGTCAATTTTTTGGCTATGTTAGCATAAAAATAACCAGAACACGCAAAATTTGTGTTGTATATGACAATGTCTCATAACTTATACAATGATTCCGTATTTTAACAGCCATTTGTTGACTTAAACTCAATATTTTGCCTGAAATTGATGAAAAATGGGAATTTTCAACATTTCAGATTTGCCCAAATGTCACTGTTAAATCGTTATATATGCCAAATCTGGAGAATATATCTGCAGGTATGCCAATTAATTGTTCTAAGTGATATATTAGTTATCTTCAAACATTGTTAAGAAAAACAAGAAGTGTTTAATGTGACTCAAAATACCAAAAATCTTACCCCTACCCCAATAAATTTTCCTTAAAATTGCCAATTGTTTGTCTATGTTCGCAAAAAATTAACTCAAACACACAAAATGTGTGTTGAATATGACAATGTTGCATGAATAACATCAGCATTTGGTAATTTGACAGCCATTCGTTGACTGAACATTGTGCCCGAAATTGATAAAAAAATTGGATTTTTCAACATTTCAGATTTGGCCAAAGTTCACTGTTAACCCGTTATATGTGGCAAATCTGGATAATATATCTGCAGATATGCCAATTAATTGCTTTTAGGAATGCACGAGATGTCTTAAAACAGTTTTTAGAATATCAAGGTTTGTTTAATCTGACTCTGAATACAGAGAATCTTACCCCTACCCCAACAAATTTTCCCTAAAATTGTCAATAGTTCGCATAGAAATAACTAGAACACGCAAAATGTGAGTGCGTTATATATGACAATGTTGCATGAATTACATCATGATTTGGTATTTTAACAGCCATTTGTTGACTTAAACTCAATATTTGGCCAAAACTGATGACAAATGGGAATTTTCAACATTTCAGATTTCTCCAAAGTTCATTGTTGAATCGTAATATATGTCAAATCTGGAGGATTCATCTGCAACTATGCCATTTAAGTGTTCAAAGCGATACATTAATTGTCTTTAAACACTGTTTAGAAAAACAAGGAGTGTTTAATGGGACTCTAAATACCGAAAAACGTACCCCTACGCCAACAAATTTCCCCTTTGATAGTCATGTTTTTTACCACATTTGCATAAATATAACCAAAACACACAAAATCTGCATTGAATATAACAATGTTGCATAATTTCTATCACGATTTGTCATTTTAAGTCCCACTTGTCAGCTTAAACTAAATTTTGTACAGAATTGATGAAAAATGGGAATTTTCAGCATTTCAGATTTGTCCAAAATTCACATTTAAATTGTTATATGTGGCAAATCTGGAGGATTAATATGCAGATATACCAATTCATTGTTCTAACCGATATAAAAGTTATCTAAAAACAATGTTTAGAAGAACAAGGAGTGTTCAATGTGACTCTAAATACCGAAAATTTTAACCCCTACCCCAGGAAAATGATGCTTAAAAATCCCTAGAATATGTATGTCTGTACATTTATATGGTCAAAACATTCTAATGTTTTGCTTTCTTTTTAAAAAACAACGACAGTAGAATACCGAAGGAACAAGGGAAGCGATGACTACAAAAATCGAAGTCCAAAGACATGGCAAAAACGGTAACAGGTAAAAACAAAGACAAAACAAGGACGTGAGACAGCTACAATGCACGGAAATAAAAAGATAACCTTTAGAACTAAGGCACTCAAAGTGTGAACTCCCATGAAAATCGGGAGTGACATCAGGTGCTCCAGAAGGGTAAGCATGTCAATCCAGGGTTGAGTCAAATCCGATTATGTCAAATCCGTGAAGA
>MJUU01058329.1:0-11046 GCA_002080025.1 Modiolus philippinarum | reverse complement strand
TTACTGTTGTTGTGACACGTCATACTATTTATGATGTCTCCCATGGTTACTGTTGTGACAAG
Source organism: Modiolus philippinarum (assembly GCA_002080025.1). NCBI lineage: Eukaryota > Metazoa > Mollusca > Bivalvia > Mytilida > Modiolidae > Modiolus > Modiolus philippinarum. The sequence continues at coordinate 10,984 of MJUU01058329.1, read as the reverse complement.
TCATATTAGCTGACTCTCATGGTTACTGTTGTTGTGACACGTCATACTATTTATGATGTCTCTCGTGGTTACTGTTGTTGTGACACCTCATATTAGATGACTCTCATGGTTACTGTTGTTGTGACACGTCATACTATTTATGATGTCTCCCATGGTTACTGTTGTTGTGACACGTCATATAAGATGACCGTCATGGTTACTGTTGTTGTGACACGTCATACTATTTATGATGTCTCCCATGGTTTCTGTTGTTGTGACACGTCATATTAGATGACCTTCATGGTTACTGTTGTTGTGACACGTCATACTATTTATGATGTCTCCCATGGTTACTGTTGTTGTGACAAGTCATATTAGATGACTCTCATGGTTACTGTTGTTGTGACACGTCATACTATTTATGATGTCTCCCATGGTTACTGTTGTGACACGTCATATTAGATGACTCTCATGGTTACTGTTAATGTGACACGTCATACTATTTATAATGTCTCCTATGGTTACTGTTGTTGTGACACGTCATAATATTTGTGATGTCTCCCATGGTTACTGTTGTTTTGACACGTCATACTATTTATGATGTCTCCCATGGTTGCTGTTGTGACACGTCATACTATTTGTGATGTCTCCCATGGTTACTGTTGTTGTGACACGTCATACTATTTATGATGTCTCCCATGGTTACTGTTGTTGTGACACGTCATACTATTTGTGATGTCTCCCATGGTAACTGTTGTTGTGACACGTCATACCATTTATGATGTTTTCCATGGTTGTTGTGACACGTAATACTATTTGTGATGTCTCCCATGGTTACTGTTGTTGTGACACGTCATACTACTTATGATGTCTCCCATGGTTACTGTTGAATCATAATCGACAGACAGGCGACAGATACCAAGTGATGGCAATAACTCACAACAGCCCTTTGGGTAAGGTAAGATAATAGACAGACAGACCACAGATACCAAGTGATGGCAATAACTTACAACAGTCCTTTGGGTAAAGTAGAATAATAGACAGACAGACGACAGATACCAAGTGATGGCAATAACTCACAACAGTCCTGTGGGTAAGGTAAGGTAATAGATAGACAACAGATACCAAGTGATGACAATAACTTACAACAGTCCTGTGGGTAAGGTAAGATAATAGACAGGCAGACGACAGATACCAAGTGATGGCAATAACTCACAACAGTCCTGTGGGTAAGATAATAGACGGACAGACGACAGATACCAAGTGATGGCAATAACTCTCAACAGTCCTGTGGGTAAGGTAAGATAATAGACAGACAGACCACAGATACCAAGTGATGACAATAACTCACAACAGTCCTGTTGGTACGGTAAGATAATAGACAGACAGACGATAGATACCAAGTGATGGCAATAACTCACAACAGTCCTGTGGGTAAGGAAAGATAATAGACAGACAGACGACAGATACCAAGTGATGGCAATAACTTACAACAGTCCTTTGGGTAAGGTAATATAATAGACGGACAGACGACAGATACCAAGTGATGGCAATAACTCACAACAGTCCTGTGGGTAAGGTAAGATAATAGACAGACAGACGACAGATACTAAGTGATGACAATAACTCACAACAGTAATATAAGGTAAGATAATAGACAGACAGACGATAGATACCAAGTGATGGCAATAACTCACAACAGTCCTGTGGGTAAGGTAAGATAATAGACAGACAGACGACAGATACCAAGTGATGGCAATAGCTAACAACAGCCCTTTGGGTAAGGTAAGCTAAAACAAGAGTCCACTATTTCGACATTATAATTTTCTTGTGAAAAGCTAGTGGACGATGACAAATGATTTTCATAGTTCACACTGGCCCTTTTTGTCTGGTTGACTAAATATAATCGATTAAGATAGATGCAAAACCAAGTCTTTGAATGAAAAGCCTAGAATTAATAGGCGGATCAGACAAAAAGTGAGTGCAAACCATTTTCCTGGTTATAGATTAGTAAGTTTAAAATCTTCCGCCAAAAATATGATACAGTTCTCCTATCCAATGATATTTCAGGAAATTGTCCTCCATATTTCCTATCGAAATAATTTGGCGACATGCTTTTCTATGTAAAGTCTCATCTGACCGATGCCATGGAAATGGTAAAAAAGGGCGGGAAAATCGAAGTGCTCAGAATTGAATGAAATATCAAGGAAGGTTGTCTAACATGTGTAGAATTGGGTTCCAGTGTCCAAGACTTCAAAATGCCAACCGATGCCATGGAAATGGTAAAAAAGGCGGGAAAATCAAAGTGCTCAGATTTGGATGAAATTTTACAGGAAGGTTGCCTAACATGTGTAGAATTGGGTTCCGGTCTCAAAGACTTAAAAAAAATGGCGACCGTTGCCATGGAAACGGTTAAAAAGGCGGGAAACTCAAAGTGTTCAGAATTTGATGAAATTTTACAGGAAGGTTGCCATACATTTAGAGAATTGGGTTCAGGTCCACAAGACCTCAAAGTGGTGACCGTTGCCATGGAAACGGTTAAAAGGCGGGAAAATCCAAAGTCCTCAGATTTAAATGAAATATGACATGAAAGTTGTTTTAAATCTGTGGATCTCATCTTAACCTTTTGAATTCTGATATGGGAGTTCGTTTGGGAGACTTCTTGTGTTTGCATCCAAACACAATTAATACTAGTTTTTATTATTCTTCTTTCGTTTTCCGCCACCACTTTGTCCGCCATATTTCTCGGACACCAGTGATCCAATCTTGATGAAACTTCACAGGATTATGGAACCCGATCCCAAGATGTGCACTCAAGTCTTGGAATTTTCAAAATGGCCGCCGTTCCCATGAAAGCGGCAAAAAAAGGCGGGAAAATCAAAGTGCTGAGAATTGGATGAAATTTTACAGGAAGGTTGCCCAACATGTGTAAAATTGACTTCTGGTGTCCAAGATTTCAAATTTGCGACCGGTGCCATGGAAATGGTAAAAAGGGCGGGAAAATCAAAATGCTCAGAATTTGATGAAATTTTACAGCAAAGTTGCCTTACATGTGTAGAAATGACTTCTGGTCTCCAAGACTTCAAAATAGCGACCAGTGCCATGGAAATGGTAAAAAAGGCTGGAAAATCAAAGTGCTCAGACTTTGATAAAATTTTACAGGAAGGCTGCTTAACATGTGTAAATTGACTTACTCCAAGACCTCAAAATAGCGACCGGTGTCATAGAAATGGTAGAAAAAGGCGGGAAAATCAAAGCGCCCAGAATTGGATGAAATTTTACAGGAAGGTTGCCTTTCATCTGTAGAATTGGCTTCTGGTCTTCAAGACTTCAAATTGGTTCCCGTTGCCATGGAAACAGAAAAAAGGCTGGAAAATCCAAAGTGCTCAGAATTGAATTAAATTTGACAGGAAAGTTCCTATTGAATCTTTGGATCTCATCTAAAGCCTTTGAATTCTGATATGGGAGTTCGTTTGGGAGACTTCTTGTGTTTGCATCAAAACACAATTATTTTTATTATTCTTGTTCTTCTTCTTCCGCCTCGAAATTTTTGTCCGACCATTTTCTCGGAAACTAATGGACGGATCTTCACCAAACTTCACATGAAGATGGATCCTTATCCCGAAAGATCGTACAGGTCTTAGAATTTTCAAAATGGCACCGGTTCCCATGAAAATGACAAAACAAGGTGGGAAAATGAAAGTGCTCACAATTGGATGAAACTTTACAGGAAGATTGCTCAGGACATAGGAAATTGGTCTCTGGTCTACAAGACTTCATATTGGCACCCGTTACCATGGAAACTGCAAAAAAGCAGGAAAATGAAAGTTCTCAGAATTGGATGAAACTTTACAGGAAGGTTGCTTAGGACATTGGGAATTGGTCTCTGGTCTCCAAGACTTCAGATTGGCACCCGTTGTCATAAAAATGCCTAAAAAGGCGGGAAAATGAAAATATTCAGAATAGATTGGAACTTTACAGAAAGGTTTCCTTAGTTGTGGGAAATTGGTCTTTGGTGTCAAAGACTTCAAAAAGGCGACCGTTGCAATGGAAAAGCCTCAAAATTCAAAGTGGTCAGAATTGAATAAATCCCAAAAGACAGGTTACAAAGGTTGTGTGGAAGTGATTTGTAGCCCTGATTTCTGATTTGGGAGTTCGTTTGGGAGACTTTTGTATCAGCATCCTGATACATTTATTGATAAAGCATTGTTTCAAAATGAAGCATGTGCTTGTGGGAACAAAGTTAAGGACGGCAAAATTACAAGTAATTATTATCCAATTGCAAGATACATGTACTTGTTGCCAGGACACAGCAGGGGCCTCATATGCGAGGGTCTGCCTATACACTATGCCAGGATTCGCGCTGGGCTTCGCCAATGTCGCAATTTGCGATTTTATTTTCATTCTGGCAACAAAAAATCGTTCCTGGCGATTTTTTTGGCGACAACGTTTTTCAAATCAACTTGCCGGTATTATCCAATTTTTACCCTTCTTAGTTGAAACCTTTCATGATTTTTGTTGTTAAAATAATCATAGGTAATAATTAAATGTCAATTTATAGCCTCTGGCAGCAATATTGTAGTCCATTGATTATTTCCGGTCATCTGTTGATTGCATTACCTGTTTATTTACCTGAGCACGTGCCAAAATGACTTGTGACAGATACAAGCCCAATCAAAGGAATTGAAAGAGTATTATTATACACTAAAATTTTATACTTTTCTTTTTTTTGTTTAATATCACTTCTTATTTTCATAAATGTTCACGAAAACAAACGGATTAGATTATGCAATTATGAAGTTGAGTTACTTCCCCTTTTCTATGTTGTGAAAACGAAATTAAAGAGGCTTTGAGTGTTACTTTTTACTAAAAATTGTATATCAAGTCTTATAAAATAAAAAATTTTAACTAATTTTAAGGGATAATATTGAAGTTTAACAAACTTTATTCAAATAATTGCAAATTCAATTTTTGATTAATACTTTTATTGACCTATTGAAAGATAACCTATTTATTTGAAACTTGACAGGCAAAATAAAGCCTTTTCTCCCTCAACAGGGGAGATACCAATGTCATAAAATCCAAAGACATGGCAGTGGAAGATACTCTACTCAAGACAGTAATGAGTACCACAAATCAAATCAACAAAGCATGTAAAAGATGAAGAAAAAAAAGATTTAAAAAAATTCCTCATTCCTCATTGTGAGGGGAATAAAAACATCTGTCTGCAGATGAAACATTAACGACTTTGAAGGACATAACTGAAATGTTTGAAAACAGTACCCACAAAAGGCAGACAACAAGGAATGTTAAGCATACGATTTGAACTGAAACAGCAAAGCATGTAAATGATAAAAGAATTTGTGCCATCAAAACAAAACAATACAAAATAGAACTATTCATTTAGTGTGGAAGAAAGAACACAAAAGTCTATCGTCCAACCTAGAAAACCAATTGGATGCTTCCTAATTGGCGACACATTTTTGTAATTGGCGACTAAAAATACAAGTTGGCGATTTTTCTGGCGACAGATATTCAGAAGCCAGAGCCATCCCTGTATGCATTTTTTTTTGTAAAAAATGTAACATTTTGGTATTTACAGTGCTAATATTCCCTTATAGGATATTACAGCTCATATACTAAACAGTGTCGTGAGTCCACATGGGGTTGTAATGACCAGTAGAAAGGAAATGTCAGTATATATAGCAAAATGTTACATTTTCCACAAAAAATTGCATAGTAGATGGACCCTCACATATAAGGCTATCCTGTAAATTACTGCCCAAGAGTAGCTCTTACCAAAACAAAGAACAATCATACTTAAGGCACAAATTAGAAGTTTGTGAACCTAAATGACAAAAAATGTTCATTTGCATCATGGACAAAGTATTCATACTACCAGACATTCTACACTTATCAGTGCTGTCATTAATACCTTTCCATCAGTGCCTTTGGCACTTTGATTTTTCTGCTTATTGTCTTAAAGACCTATTAACAAACGTCGCTGGCGACAAAATCGTTCAATTTCTAAAAGCAATCAATTTATTTAGTAATTTTTAAATGGATCAATTTGTTGAATGGACACAATGCGGTAATTGTCGGAGGTGGAAGTTTTAGAGGGACAGGAGTTTCTCTGTCCCATATGTGACAATCAATAGAAATGGATTTTTTTAATTTACCATCTAACTATGTTGCAATTGAGTTTTTGTTGTTCATGTTTTTATTCTGCTATTGTTGAATTCCTAAGTTTTGCGAAAGACTAAGATGATGTCAGTCATATTTTAATTATTGACTATGACTGTGACCATTATATTATGAATTATGATATAGCTTATGGATATCAAAAGTTCATTTAAACAAATTTCCTTTATCCCTAGTTTTCAGATATTTTTTCTGCACATGTGCAGTATCACCAGACATTCTAAAGGAAGTTTGTTAACATCAGTAGGTCATTGAGTTTGCATCAAATCAACTTTGCATTGTATTACCTTTTAATAATTAAACAGACTATACGAAAGCATAACTATATGAAGTCTATTTTGGCAAAAAAAAACTTGAATAAATCAAATAATATACATTCGAGGTATATCGAGAAAAAACTTCGGTTTTCTGTAATTGCTAGCTGACCTGCAAATAATAAAAACTTGAGGTTTGTGTTATGTGGCAGAAACGCCTAATAAATTATTGTAAATTGAAGTCAGCAATGATAAAACAAAATTGGCTCAAATTAACTTTTTAATCAGACAAAAAACAATTATTTTACAAATTAAATACAATATATGACTTATCTGACAATAATGAAGTCCAAGTAATAATCCAAATGAATAGTTCAATTTATTCCACCAATAAATATCCAAATGAATATTCCTAATATAATCCTCAGTAAATAGTTGAAGATTCACAATAATTGATGTCGATTTCCAATACAAAAGATGTGCGTGATAATCCTGTATAAACTAATTAATCATGTATAAACTTATTAAACTGACTGCCTTAACCCTTTTCAGCTAACTTATATAAATACATTTATTCTTTCCAGAAAAATTTTCACAGGATATATCTAGAACATTCTAATCAACTAATTATCACATGACTAAAATGATTATGTAAGGAAAACCTCTAGAAAAATCTGTGTTAAATATTAAGTCAATGTTCTAGAAAATTCTACATGTTCTGAGGTGTCATAACATTGACCATTGTTTATTGTAAACAAGTTACATAACTAGGCCAAACAAATTACATAATATTAAGGCCATACAAAATAAAAACAATGAATAAAATGCATTATAGAATATTTACAACATTTAATTACCTATAACACCTCCCCCCAAAATAAAATGTTTGAATGCAATGAAAAACATTTGAAATAAACAATGAGGTCTCATGAAATTTATCAAACTCTTCACAATGGTGACATTAACTTTTCCTTTAATATGTCTTATGTCTAGATTAAAACCTTGCAAAGTCAAACTCCAACTCAAAAGTCTTTGGTTTTTATTTTTCATTTTATGAATAAATTTAAGGGGTTGTGATCAGTATATACAATGATAGGCTGAATTGAAGCTGTAACATAAATTTCAAAATGTTGTAGAGCCAAAATCAGAGACAAACATTCTTTTTCAATGGTGGAATAATTTCTCTGGTGTTTATTAATTTTTTTTGAAAAATAACAAATTGGATGTTCTATACCATCTTTACCTCCTTGTAATAAAACACCGCCAGCAGCAACATCACTGGCATCTACTGCTAACTTAAACTGACATTCAAAATTAGGTGTTGCTAAAACTGGCGCACTTCATAAGATGGCTTTTAGTTCTTCAAATGACACATCACAACTTTTAGACCATATAAACTTTAATTTTTTTTCCAATAGTTTAAAAAATCAATCAGTTTATATACTAAATTCTATAGAACATTCTAAATCTAGAAAACTTAAGATGATTCTAAAAAGGAATATTCCAGGTTTGATTACTCATCAACATGTTTACCTTTCTAAAAAGATATCACTATCAGCATCACTAATCTATTTATAGCACAGATATTTTAGGATGTAAACATCATCTGTTTCTCCACTCTACTAGAATATTCTAATATTGCCCATTAAAATAAAATTAATCACTGAATAAAGAAAATAAAGAATGAATTCTATTAATCATATATATTACATAAATCAACAAAGTGTTTTATTAAATTGCGTACACAGTTCGCAACACTCCCCAGGCCAAAGTTTCTATTTCAGCAAGTCTATTAAGTCTCTAATATTTGCTCTTGCCTTCTTTGCTGCTTGTCTTGTCTGTCGTGTTGGTTGTTTTTCACAGTCTTTCGGTGCACTATTGTCCTATTTTTCTTTATCGCTTTTGTTAGATGTTATTTCAGTGTCCTCGGAAAATTCTATAGGATATAAGAGATTCAAAGGTCTATTCAATATCTTCTTGTTAGAAAGTTCAACTTTTGCTGATCTCGTTTCACCATCTCGACTGACGTTAAATTCACATATCCTTCCTATTCTCCAGCTTCCCCGAGGAAAACCCTCTTTTATTAATACTACGTCACCAATATTTGCCAAATCTTTACTTTGAATTCTTGCTGATTTTAGTTTGTATGCAGTTCTCTCACGGAGATTCAAAAGATAATCATCTCTCCATGCTTTTCAGAAAGAATTTAAATGTTTCTGTCCCTTTTTCCAAGCTATTAAAAAGTTTCCTTGCATTGCTTATCTGTGGTAAATAATCAGGATCGGAAAGATCATCCCCAATAGTCTCTGATATACCAGTTTTTGGATTTAGAGTCAGAAAAAGTGCTGGTGCCAAGACTATATTTGAATTTATATCATCGCCAACGTATACTATCGGTCTAGAGTTTACTATTGCCTCAGATTCTTCTAGAATAGTTCTCAAATTTTCCACTGTCAAACACAATTTCCCAATTGCTTTGCGCAACCCTCTTTTAACAACTCCGACCGGTCTTTCGTAAAATCCGCCCATCCAAGGTGCAAGTTCAATTATGAATTGCCATTTAATTCCTTCATTAGCGATATAGCTTTGAACGTCAGAATTTCTCACTGTATTTTTCCATACTTGTTCAATTGTACTACATGCTAATTTGAACTGAGATATATTATCTGAAATGATTTGTTTCGGTTTCCCCAAACGAGCAACAAATCTTCTAAATCCAAGAAGAAATTGTTCACACGACATGTCTAACATAAGCTCCATATGAACAGCTCGAACAACTAAGCAGGTAAATAAACAAACCCAAACTTTTTGCGTTCCTGTCTCTAGTTTTACATACATTGGTCCAAAATAATCCACACCTGCGTATGTGAACGGAGCTGATTCAGTCACTCTCTTTTTTGGAAGTGGGGACATCAATGGCATTTTGTATGGTCCTCCCTCATAACGCCTGCAGATAGAACATTTTTGCAATACACGTCTAACTACAGATCGTCCTTGTTGAATCCAATATGTCTGACGGATCATGGACAAAGTTTGTGAAACTCCAGTGTGAAATGATTTGCGATGTGTGCTTTCAATTATAAGTTTCGTAAAAGGTTTTTCTTTCTGAAGTAAAATTGGCTTTCGAGCCCCTTCTGTTAGTTGTGCTGTGCCTAATCTACCTGTGCATCTTATATTGCCTTGTGAGTCTATAATAATCCCTAGTTGGCTAACTAAGTTATGTCTCTTCTTTTCTAAAATTGCACATTTCACATCACTATAGTGTTGATTCTGTACATACTTGACCCATTTTTCCTTTGCACATTCTAACTCTTGAACTGTGAGAGGACCAGACAACCGTTCCTTTTTCAGTTTCTTGATAAATCTCAACACCCAAGTTGTAACTCTCAAAAGTCTTGTAAATGTTGAAGATTTGCTGGAATCTATCTCAAAAGGCGCCTCAATTTGCAATCGATTTTTTGTTCCTGCTCGACTCTCCCCTGACAGCAACTTAGCTTCATACAGAATCTTTGATTCTATGTCAGCTGTACATTTGTCACTGATATCATCTGAATTCTAATTTAGCCATTCTGTTATGTTGTTTTTTAACCATTCTGGACCATGCCACCAGAGCTCACTGTTTCTTAAGGTTGATACCGATGCTCCTCTAGTTGCGATGTCTGCTGGATTTTCGTTTGAGACATATCCAAATTTAATGTCAGTATGACTATGTATTTCTTTTATTCTGTTTTCAACGAACGTCGACAAAGGTTTTTGCTCTTTTATCCAATGCAAAACACATTTCGAATCAGTCCATAAAATGTTTTCAAAGGTTGAAAATTTCAGTTGGCTCTGAACAAAATTCATACAACGTACTCCAGTTACAACGGCCTTATAATTCAAAATACAAAAATACCAAAGTTGCAAAAATGAACAGTAAATTTAGTTAGGCTGTACACGTGTTTCAAGGAGTAACCTCTCATCAGCAGCATTAAAATCAAATAATATGGAAAGCCATTATAAAAAAATTGTAAACAAAGAAGTACTCAGTACCAAAACTATCGAAATAGGAAGCCAAATCCAGTACTAAGGACATCCACCGAGTGCCATACACGGAATGAAGCCGTAGTATTTGTAAAGGGTTAGAATTTTGATAAAACGGTAAATTTCTATAAATAGCTAGGTAAATTTTCGTGCCAGACAAGTCTGACTATTGGACTGGTGAATACAAGTCTTGGTATAGATATTTTCTGTTTTTTGTATAAAACAGCACCAAGCATCCAATTATCCCTATTGTTCGATGGACCCTACACTAATTTATAATGTTTCGGCAGTTTTGTAACAATTTCTAGGGATGGTTATATTTCTCTTTGTAGTCGGAATTAAAAGTTAGACTAGGTCTGCTCTCATCAGGTGTCCCCTAGGTAACTTTTAAAAAATATGTTTTAATTATTTGACTTATGCTGAAGTCGAAAATTCGCATACATTTTTTTGTTCTTTGACAGATTTTTCTTGTCGAAATTTGTATCATTTAATTGCAATAGATGTCAATGTAACAAACGATCTTTCCT
>MJUU01058327.1:10107-30946 GCA_002080025.1 Modiolus philippinarum | reverse complement strand
GGTGAATTTGACAGATGATTTTTCTGATTTATGTATTCCAATATGTGATGTATTTGTAACTACTGGCATGTAGTTCTCATTGATAGACCAAAATTCAGTACCCATATCAATGGTTTTATTCGATTTTATAGGCAGAATAACGCTCTTGGTTGGTTGAAGCAAATATCCTTCTTGTCTACTGTAGTTTACAGCTATATTGATCATCATCTGTAGTTCTACGGGGTTATTTGATATGAGTGCTACGTCATCTGCACAAGTTGGTGCGCAACAGTTTATATTCCCAATATGACCGCCGAGTCCACTTTTTGAAAGAGTGTCTAGTAGTGGATTTATGTATACCTTATATAGGTCGGCACTCAAGGCTCCACCCTGCCGTACACCCTGTTCAATGTCGAAAATATCTGATAGTTGACCTTTCCATTTGACGCAGGATGTTGCTTTGTCATATAGACTCTCGATGATTAGTATGGACTGATAGCTGAAACCAGTTTGGAAAAGGCGACGGATTAAATTTGCGAGCACCACAACATCGAAAGCTGCTTTACTGTCCAAAAATGCTATGTATGTTGGTAAATTGAGATCTCTGTTTTCTCTCTCAAACTCCTCTACGAACAATTCACATAGGAGTGGACTAGTTTCTTGTGTAAAACCTCTCTGAAGTGGATTCTGTTTTTCAAGTATTGTATCATTCTCACGGTTTTTAATGATCTTTTCAATGATCTTTGACAGCACCGGGGTAATGGTAATTCCTCTGTAGCATTTAGCATCTGTACGTTCGCCTTTATTCTTAAACACTGGAAAAAGTACTCCAGCTTTTAATGTGTCACATGTAGTCCCCATCTCAAATATTCTGTTAATAATTCTTAAAATTAGGCTACGTAATTGTAGACCACCATAAATTATGTTTTCAGCAGTAATTCCAAATATATCCGGCGCTTTATTACGATTTAAACTGTCAATTGCCTTGTTGATTTCATCTAATTCAATAGGTTGATGTGAATAATTCTCTCTGCATATTTCTAGAATCATCTGCACTTCATTTTCAACTTGCTGTAAGGAGTCAATATCGAAATATTTGTTGAGTTCTTTCTTTGCAAGACTTCCAAAATGTAATTTCCAAACTGACATAATGGAATCGCCGCTGTAATTTGTATCATTTACATAGAGATTGTCAATATGCTTTGTAAGTTGACCTCTCTGTTTTCGAATAAGTATAAAGAATGTTCTATTGTCTGATGTTCGTACTTGCATTATTTTCTCTCTTTCTTGGATTCTTCTGTATGCAGTTTCCAATCGACACTCTTTTCTAAGTAGCTGAGTGGTGAGTTTTTTGTTGATTAGATGGCAGTTTGTGCGATCGGTTGGTCGACCATTAGACTTCCATATATAATAAGCCTTATTTTTATCTTGAATGGCTTAACGAATTGTCTCATTCATAACTTGAAGTTTTGGTTTCTTTCTACTCGATTTTGGCTTTGATTGCAAATTTGTAGCAGAATCAATAATGATAGTATTTAGCTGCTGTATCGTAGATGATATTTCGTTTGTGTTGTTGAGGTCCAAGTTTGAATCTTTCAGTTTGAACTCGACGTTCTTTTCATATTTGTTTCTATCTATTTTGTCCCAGTTGATTTTTGTAATACTAGTAGATGATTTATTTCCTTTCATATTTTGACTATTTTCCTTATGTTTTGAGTAGGTAAATCGTAACGTCAACTTCAACGGATAATGGTCTGAAACGTTGCCAATAATATCCAATTTTTCAACCTTTACAATTTTATCACGATGTTTTTGTTGAAATATAATAAAGTCAATAGCAGAAGAGTCGTAGCCATTTGAGTGAATAAAAGTAGATCCAACATGTTTGGTCTCTAGATTGTGTTCGTCCATAAACTCAGACATTTTGCATTTTCTTGTACTATCGTTTCCATGGACAAAATCTTCATTAATGTCACCTCCAATGATGATTTGATGCGTCGATTGATATGTTTCGAAAATTTCATGTAGTTGATCCAAACAGTTATTAAAATTTTCAACATGGTTTGGAGATCCTTTGCATGGCATATAGACAGACAGCAGAATCATATTTTGATCACCGATTACTTCAATACCTTGAATTCTTTCATCTCCGACGGAAAGTGGCTTTATGTTTGAATCTATTGCTTTTTTCCATAATATAGCAGTGCCACCATAGCCTCTTGGCATGTGTGTCGGTGGGATGGGGTCATTGGTGTCTACGGCTTTCCCAATACCTATTAGGATGGAGTTGATTTCATTTAGCATGTGCAGTTGACAATCAAATAGCCAATGCTCTTGTAATAGACAAATGTCAAATCTCTTTACTATCTCTTGGAAGAATGGACCACAAGTTAAAATGTTTTTACAGTTAAAATCTAAAATGTTAATAAAACTATTTACAGTAAATTTATCCATCATTCCTTCGACTTGTGTTACCGCATTTGATTGTTGAGGCGAGTTTGGTATAAAAAATCATTCTGATGGATCTCCTGGTGCTTAAGAGGGGGTAATAGAATATAGGTTGTCCAAACGGTTGTCCTACCCACAATTTATGTTTTGAATCATTGTAGGATTGCGGTAAGGCGTTATTAATGCTCTTTTGTTTTACATGTAGTGAACTACGGCGATCATCAGAAACTATGTATCTATCATCAATTTTGCATTTATCGTTGTAATGCTCCTTCACTTTCCAATTCTCTGCACTATTTAATACAGTATCTGCTTGGTATTGAGATTCATTGTCATAATATGCACTTGTATTACTATTGGCTAGTTCAACATAGATCAAATTATCTTGTTGTACTTGTGTTGGCTTTTCATATGTCGACTCCAAGTAAGTATCAGTAGCTACGTTAGGAATTCTGTGACTAGGTGTTTCATTGTATTCATGACGAGGCGGGAATGCTGAATTATACAGTCCATGTTGGTTGTACGAGGGATGCTGATAGAAGTTGTTTCCACCAAGATCATTATATGTTGATGTTTGCTCACTGAGACATCGGTCATGATGATTATTGGAACTGATTTTTGCATTACTGAAACTTGATGAGTTCTGTCCATATTGATTACTCATTATATCGAGTTCATGATCGATACGCTGTAGAACAAATTTTGAGATACGCTTCCTCATATTTACAACTAATTCGTCACTTTCATCAGATATAGAGTTTTTCTGCTGGTTGACAGGTTGATGTGATTGTGAGCTAGTTCTAGCATTTAATAATTGCATATTCAAGTTCTCAATTTGTGTATTTAGCGTGGATATTGTTTGTTCAAGTTCCATGTTTTTCATTTCGGCTTTATGCATCATTTCAGTCTTTTTTCTAATATCCTCATTGATCATCATTTCTTTTATTTTCAGTTGCTCTTCTTTTTTTTAAGCTTTTGTTCCAGCTGTCGCAATTCCTTCAACTTTGTTGTATTTGCAGAGATTTCAGTTTCAGATGTTGTATTGTTCCTTTTCAGATTTGACTTATTTGTAGTACTTGCATGTGGAGGAATAGTTTGTACATTTTTGAGTGTGGCAATTTGACTTTCACCCAGATCATCCTTGTTGTTGTCAGGTGCGATCACCGAGTTTGTATCGGTTGAACTCTGTCTACCATTGTCAATTTCAGCTTGTTTGTCGAATCCAATACATGCGTAGCATTGATCATTTTTGTCATTTAAACAGTTGGAGTGAAAATCTAGGTCACATCTACTACATTTATCATTTGGTTTTTCATCATTTCTCATACAACCGTTGCACTCGGTCTCTTCCATTAGTAAAGCCTTCGCAGACGTTTGAGAGTTGTTACTATCAATATGGAGTTGATTGTTATGTTTTGTGATTCTATACTGTGATCCGTCGCATGTTTTGCATGTATACAATATGCTCTGATTATGTTCCTCCCTCTCAAGTATATCAATATCTATTTCGGTAATACTGTCACGATTGTAATGTACCCAGTGACCATTTATACACTCAATTCCACGGGATATACAAGTTCTGTTGCATTTGAAACACTTTACTTTGCTGTTGGTAGTATTAACTGTTGCCTGATTTTCGTCATCATAATCAATCGTATTTTTGCTTTTACGAATTTCATGAAGTGCATTTTCTATGCTTAGAGCAAGCTGATGATTCATTTCTTTTACATTGATGTTTGCACCATTAATTTTTGTGTTGTTCATTATCTCATATATTTTCTCCATATCATGTTCTACGAAAAGGTTTATATGTTTTCCGTTGATGAGTAGTGAACATCGTGTAGTGTAGATATTTAGAGTGTAGGTCGAAGAGTCCTTTTCTACATGATATGTATATTGTACTATGTTCCCCTTTTTATCTTTGGCGGTAGTTTTTGTTGCTATGCCACTATATTTTGATGCTCTGTAATGATTCTCACATGCATATATAAAGAGTTCAAATGACACTGCATCAAGTTCTGCAGTTAAACCACCAAGAGTCATTTTGTACTTGATGCTAGTTCTTTTTGTGGTTTCAAGTTTCTTGCTAAGTGCTTTTTCTACATTTAAATAATAGTCATTCTCATATTCATTCATATCGCTCATGTTCGTGACTGCACTTTCGCTAATTTGGCGACGTAATGATCTTCTCATGTTTATTAATTCAAAGTAAAAAAAAACAGACTGCTATTAATAATAATATGGTAGTGATAGTGATACCTGTGGAAAGTCCCACCCTGACCACTATCAATTGTCCGACCAGCAGTCAGATTTCACTTTATTAACAATCTTACGCAGCCAAACTTTTGACAACAAATTGTCTGGATGGATCCCGTCTTGATATAAATTGAAGTTGTACTGGTCGAGCACACTATACGATTTTGTTCTTTTTTGGATGTATTGTTTGGGTGATAGATATCTGCTGAGAATCTTGGTGTATTTGTACCCAATGATTTATTGATGTCTATGATGTATCTATTTATTTCCGCAATGTGGCTAAGAAGTAATTTGTCGTGTTCAATAAATTGCCTTTGATCGGAATGATTATGCCTCTGGTTCCACAGATAGATAGAGTAGGGAGGTATCTCAAAAAAAGTCAATTTACAAGCAGGATACTGTGCAAAAATTTGCACTATTTCGGATATATATTGTTTGATATCAACAACTATTTCTTCAGGCTTGTTGCGAAGATACACAAAGGGTGGTTGGTATTCAGTCAGGTCACATGTACCTAACCACACGTACAGTGATATATTATCCAGATGAGCTATTTTTGCGTGGATGTTTTGTTTTAACCAGTTGAGCCCTTCTTTTGTAGATCGCTCCCTCTTGTACCACAAACGAATATGCGTAGCTATTTCGGAATTGCACAGGGGAGAAAGTCTACTACCTTTAATATCAGTTAATATTGCTGGGATATGTGTTCTGTTTCCCTTAGGAATGGTTACCTCCTTTCTCAAGAATTTCAACAATTTGTGCTCAGACATATATGAAGGAGTCGGTCTGATACTATATAGATTAATTTCTGTACAACAGTTACTATAATATATCTAGAAATGTCTAAGTATGCTCAAAGTCAAGTACTACGGTAAGTATATTAATGTACTACATAATGATGAACATGATGAACTATGCTAGTCTCTAATGAATGATATATGAAGACAAGAAAAAAAAATGATGGATTTTAGGTGCCTGGAGGAAGCTGATAAAAGCCAGACTATGTCGTCATGTACATTTGTAAAATCTAAAAGTATCTAGTGGCAACTTAGTAATTCCAGGAATAAAAGACTACTGCAGGTCAGGTTTAAATGCTTAAAAGAAATAAAATTTTCAATCAGCCGCCATGTTTTCACGGGCCGCGGGAAAAACTGCCCGACAGATTTGACTAAAAACTGCTAATTCTATTAAAATATAAAAAGTATTTGAACGGAAAGGTATGAATATGTATGTGTAGGAACTGTGTATGTTAAATTCCTGTATTTTATAACAAATTCCACCATAAATTCAATGTCACAACGAATTTTTCCTTCTCCCAAATTTTCTTGACCGCCACCATTAGTTCGACCTTCACCTACACCCAACTTGTCTCATATTCAAAGCAGAAATTAATAAAATGCAAAGACTGATGTGATTAAATTTTTACACTGTATTAATTAGTCAATAAATTTTTAATGGGCATGTGCTGTTATATCTGCTAAAATACACCAGGGTCCCCTTACTGGATAAATCATAGATTGGTATGTTGTTTTGTTATAAACTATAGTAACAGAGACATATATATATATATATATATATAAATTATAAGTCTCTGGTAATTAGCTCAATAATGAAGTCACTGTATTTGTAACTGTTTCATCGGTAGGTATTTTCACCGCCGAACACCACCGACCACCGCCGACTACTTAAAAACCTTAAATTGGCCACTAAAAATTGAACATATATATGCTATTGATATATACTGTTATACTATTTTATTTACATAGAAACTTTTATAATAGTTATTTTTCAGTTCTAAATACACACACGAAGATCAGCGACCGCTTGTAAAAGTTTATCGATCAAATAAAGTTTCAAAATTACTTTTTATTTTAAATCTTCAGAGTTATATATTTTTCAACTTATGGATGGTTTACAGTATGCTAAGGACCAACTAAATCGTGATTTAAGACAGAAAAATAAACAAAAAGCAAGAAAATATTGGATAATAAATAATAATACTAGGGTGGTCGGCGGTGTTGGTTATGATGGTGGCCGGCTGTGGTATACATTGCATGGACTTGCATCTATAAACAAATTCAAATATCAATTATTTGTTTTTTTTTTACTTTATGCTTAATTGAACAAATGAAATAACGATTCAAGACAGAAAAAGCATACAAAATTGCAGGGGAAAAAAGAAAATCATAACGTGGTCGGCGGTATTCGTTACGAACTGAGTGTGGTCGGCCGAGGTCACATCTAAACAAATGCAAATAAGAATTTTTACTCGCAGTTTTCTGCGGGTTATGCTGTCACACAGGAAAATAGTACGAGAAATCCACCGGGTTAAATAACACACTATATTATAAAATATCATGCACTCTTAGAAATCATCGATTTCTTGCATTTGCATTCTTGAATGCAATAAGTAAGTAAAACCAGTCCAAATTCAACTATACACTTTTAAAAATATCCGGATTGAAATGATATATCTAACGCACACATTTGGGATTATATTGGGGGGATAATGCATTTCAACTGGGGAAGGATCAACGAGCAACGCGGATAAATAACAAAATAGTAACGCCCATATCATCTGTCTTCAAACAGCGTCTGTCACTCACCTTTGATTTATAACGACGACGGGAAAGGCTGTTAAAATTGTATATCAATCATGCAGGCTGATTAGATGAAGGTGGTTTGATTATTAATTAATATTGCACAAGCACGTTTATATCTGATTTATGGTAAATAAATAGCGTGTATAGGGTATTTGTATTTACATAATATCCACTTAGGATATACAACAATATTTTAAGGTATATTTGTGCCAATTCGTATGAAAATGTCAAACTTTACAGATTACAGTGAATTCGATACTTTGTTATTATCACATACAATCCGTATATGAAGTTGTTAATGCAAATTAACCGCAATCTTTGGTGCTGGTGTTTTTTTTTCTTTTTTTTGGGGGGGGGAGTAAAAAAGTGCACCTTTTCGATTGTAACGAAAAATTTATATCAATATACCCAGATATATTATTCAAGTGGCATGATAGTGAAGAGTTATAATCTGGTATAATATTTATGCAGCTCCGACCGTGTGCGGCTTACTACTGTGGTCTCGGAAAGTTTTTTTTTCATTGACGGTATTCTATTCATTGCATTACAACACACATTTTATCGCGAATTGTATTTTCAGCTCAATTTTTAACACGATCTTTGGTTCTTCATTTCAAAATTAAGATTGTTAGATTATTTGTTCATTTATGATTACCTTTATTTGTTTTGTGCAGTGTCCACATTTCGTACATCATTCACCCTGAAGAATTAGCCAGATGATGGTTTATTCAGTATTCATGGTATTAAGTAATGAAACAGAAACATCTGTAGGACTGAATGGGTTTAAATTTGGCATGCAACATAATGCTATTGACAGCATGTCGAGACGAGTGGCATACAAATTCACCAAAAGATCAAAGGGCTTATTATTGATACTTTCATGCATGGTTAGATCAGATGGAGATTCTAGGATTAGTAATAAACTGGGCTAGCACTTACATTAAAATTTGTATTGCTATTGATAAATAAGACAGTGAATATTATCTTAGGAGTTAGAATTTGTTTATTTTTTTCTGTGAAAACATCGTTGTTTACATGTCATCATGACAACTATGCCCTTAAAAGGTTACATAATTAGGAGCTTAAAAAACAAAAATGAATTTTGAAATTGATCTTATTTCATTTAGAATTAACAATTATGTACAATATTTCGTTAATGAGAATTGCCATAGAAATACTTTGCTATAACTGTACCATCTCGGTCGTAAAAAATCCTTTCTTTATTTTTTTGACAATGAAAAAAAATGTTCCTATTTCGTGACATTGTTTATAAAAACGCTTTTCTCTGTATATTTTATAATATCTACCTCTTTAAATGTATAATATACGATCAATTATACTGTTTTCAAAATATGAATATANGCAAATCAAGCAGCACACCAATGCTAAAAATGTTGCTCACCACGGATTTTAACAATGAGCAATAAGCATTTACATTACATACACCAATACGTTATTTCAATTCTTTCCATATACTGTATCAATAGATCTTGATATTGGAATATCGATGAATCAAGCTGACCAATACAGCTTCAGCTGAAGATATGTCGCATTGCTTACTGTATAGGAAGAGATTGGGTTAGGGCAAGATCTTAGATATAATGTGTTAGTTCGTCTACATAATTTAATGAGAGTTAAATTAGATCTCTGGTTCAGAAATTATCAAGAGGTTTCCACAGATATCTTGCATAAGGACAGGCTTACACATATGTTAACAAAATGGACTTTGTAATCTATATAGGCTACAAAATAAAATAAACTGCTGCGCCAAGAGCGCATGATACGCTCGTCCAATGTCAACTCAAATTTTATTGCATTGTTGGACCACAACAAAATTTTGATACTCTTATACCAAATATCAAATCAATATGTCAAGCGGTTACAGAAAAAAACTCGAGAAACCTATATTTTCCTAAATTTCACTAAGTCCAAGGGCCATAACTCTGTACAAAATCAACCGACCGGAATCAAATTTGATCTTGATCTGTATTTCACCTAGATATAGTCATATACCAAATATGAAATCAATATGTCGAGCGGTTTCAGAAAAAAAACTCCGGAAACCTATATGTTTCAAAATTTCACTAAGTCCAAGGGCCAAAACTCTGTACAAAATCAACCGACTGGAACCAAATTTAAACTTGATCTGTATTTCACCTAGATATAGTCATATACCAAATATGAAATCAATATGTCAAGCGGTTACAGAAAAAAAACTCTTTTCAAAATTTCACTAAGTCCAAGGGCCATAACTCTGTACAAAATCAACCGACTGGCACCAAATTTGAACTTGATCTGTATTTCACCTAGATATAGTCATATACCAAATTAGAAATCAATTTGTCAAGTGGTTACAGAAAAAACTCCGGAAACCTATATTTTTCAAAATTTCACTAAGTCCAAGGGCCATAACTCTGTACAAAATCAACCGACCGGAACCAAATTCGAATTTGATCTGTATTTCACCTAGATATAGTCATATACCAAATATGGAATCAATATGTCAAGCGGTTACAGAAAAAATCTCCGGAAACCAAAAAGTTAACGGACGGACGGACGGACAGACGGAGGGTATACCATAATACGTCCGTCTTTCGACGGGCGTATAAAAAGTAAAAAGTGTTTTTTCAAAACAATATTCACATTAATCTTTTTTTTATATAATACTGGAACATCATTCATTTTGGAGATATGCTTACCCATGCCAACGGAACTGCGAGTAAACAGTACTTCAGTACTTTGATTTTATTTATGCTTAACAACTGAAATCCTGATTTAAGACAGAAAATGACAAAATATCCAATAAAGCAATAGAAAATCGTTATATCAAGGAGGTCGGTGGTGGTCGGCGGTGAAAATACCCACCCCTGTTTCATTATCATTATTTTCTCTTCAGTTAGTCATCATTTATGATTTTTTAGTAGCCATTTTTTCTCATAAAATTCTTATTTAAATATTTAAACATATTCTGGGAAAAACTGAAAATTTGATTAAGTAACCTTAAAATAGATAATCATGTGATTAATTTGAAAACAGTTGTATTTGGTAACAAGATACATGAAGGAAATTATTATGGATTGAACTTTATCCTTACACTTATATTGTTCAGTATCCATAAGTCTTTCTATATATCAGAGAAGAAAACAAAGGAATTAGATGTTTTCTATTTATTTAAAAAAGAATTTTTAAAAAGATGTGACGATTTCGATTGTAAAACATTAAAAGCTCATTATTTTCTGAAGAAAACAGAATTATTCTTAAAAAGTAATATTTACACCAAATTTTTTTCTCTTTTTGTAAAATTTGAACTGTGTGATTTTCTAACTCATAAATATATAAATTGTTACTTCACTTAATGAAGACAAGGTTAATGTAGTATGACTGTTCTATATACCAAACATTATATTACAATTTATAGGGGATCGCTGTACCCTAAAGATGTCTGTTAACAGCATTATAGTGCAATAAAGAATTTTGTTATGTGTTAAAAAAATTCTTATTGATACACCCTTTAAGGGAGAACACCTGGATAACCATCCAAATTTGCCACTATTCTAATTAAAAAATACAGTAATTCATGTGCACATTTAAGAATTTTCAACAATTTCAATTGTTCCATTTTATGTTCAACATTTGCCAAAATTGGAACAGAAAACCTATGTTTTCTAAATGTAAATGTAAATTTTGAAGAAGAAATCAGTTGAAATGCTGAAAACTTTATTTCCGATTATCTCCCTTTGAAAGTCAGTTTGCAAAGAATTATCTCCCTTAATAAAAATCTGACATTTATGTTTTTCATTACTTTGCAGAAACTTTACAGCTTATTTTCGCCCATAAGCGGCACGTCTTTTTACTCAAATAAACTCAAATATACTCAAATAAACTCAAATAAACAAAAATAAACATAACTATAGTTGAATAATACAAAACAATGATAATTTAAAACAAAAAATATAATTTAGTCTCATTACATTAACTTTTTATCCGAAAATTGCGGCAAATATCTCTTAGTAGTAAACGTAGTGTGGCTAGATTGTTGTCGTTGTCGTTTGGTATATTCCTCCGATCTCCGGAGAACTACAGGTCACTCTAGGGGAAATTGTCAAATACCTATTGCCAAATACCTACCTGGTGTCAAACGGACTTCACATAATGTTGCATTAGCCTTCACACTAACATTGTATTTTTTTACCACTGTAAATAAGTAGCTAAATGTTAAATATTTTTCACAAAAATAACAAATTGAAAAATTCAGAAGCAGAATTCTACGGCTTTTACACACAAGCGCAGTTAGGGTATTACTGCGCAGGATTTGCCGACCAGTTTACATACAGTATTGTCTTCATAAAAAAATCTTACCACTATGCAAAAACGGGACTAATTAAAAGAATAATATTTTGTTTTATTTA
This sequence comes from Modiolus philippinarum, assembly GCA_002080025.1. NCBI lineage: Eukaryota > Metazoa > Mollusca > Bivalvia > Mytilida > Modiolidae > Modiolus > Modiolus philippinarum. The sequence continues at coordinate 19,251 of MJUU01058327.1, read as the reverse complement.
CAACATTTAACAGTGGTAAGAAAAGTACTGTTTTGGTATCATCTCATTAGTAACCGTATACAAGATACACACACGTCAGCTGGTGGATTATTTGATTATTTCAAGACTGTAAATAAAGTAACTGCACAATAACATTAAAATATGCATTTTTATTGCTCTTAATTTATAAAAAGGTATATTTTATATCCATTTTACTTCTGTTTGGGTATGCAAACGGATATTTAGGTTTATTTGAGTTTATTTGAGTTTGTTTGAGTTTATTTAAGTAAAAAGACGCGCCTATTTTCCTTATTACTTATACTGACACTTTTTATCTATAAACGTCTGCTACAAAACAGCCTCTCATACAAACGTATTTTCCGGTTTTTAGAATGTTCTTGGTTTTTGTCCATTCGGGTCTTTTCGGATTTCATCTTAGCCTCCAGACTACACGAGGGTTGAGAACATGAACGCACTTCGCACATTTTCAAGGGTAACAACAAAATTTTGAAAAAAAGTTTATAATGTTAACAATCTTTGTCTAATGAAATCAATCCGATGTATTCAAGATTTATCTCCGTAGATCTGTCGGATTTCCGAAAATTCCTGTTGAAAATATTGCGTAACGCTCCGTGGTATCAAGTCGTTCCGTCCCCAGTCGTTCCGGCCCCAGTAGTTCCGTCCCCCAATATATTTTCCCATTATTGCTTGGTATATATAATATATTCCAAGGGATGATTGTCATGATTACCTTCATAATCATAACTTGATGGTTCTTTGATCTCAACTGTCCTGAAATTAGCAGCACAGGAAGTGGCACCCATATTGACACTCATCTTCCAAAAGTCGCTAGATGCAGGAAAAGTCCTACAAGATTGGAAAGATGCAAATGTAGTGCCACTGTTCAAGAAAGATGAAAGACACTTAGCTTCCAATTACAGGCCAGTTTCCCTCGCATCAATAACTTGCAAAGTCATGGAACATATAATCCATAGTAACATCATGGACCACTTTGAGAGAAACAACATTCTTACAGATGCACAACACGGATTTCGTGAACGAAGATCATGCGAAACACTGCTTATCGTTACCATCCATGATATTGCTGTTAAACTAGCCAAAGGCTCTCAAGTGGATATCATACTATTGGACTTTGCAAAGGCCTTTGACAAAGTCCCACACAACAGGTTGCTTCACAAACTCGAATATTATGGAGTGAACAAAACTACAAACGCCTGGATCCACTCATTCCTTGAAAACAGAATGCAGCGAGTAATTCTAGAGGGAACGATGTCATCACAAGCACCAATACTATCAGGTGTCCCGCAAGGAACAGTCCTTAGCCCTCTATTATTCCTGACCTACATCAATGACATGCCAGAAACATCAAAATCTTCGATCACAAAACTATTTGCAGATGACAGTTTACTCTTTAGGAAAATCAACAGCCAAGAAGACAGTAACCTACTTCAGACAGACTTAACATCACTGGAAGACTGGGAAAAAAAATGGCAGATGAGTTTCAACGTAAGTAAATGCATTGTCATCCGCATATTGCCAAAAAACAAAAAGCCTATTCCAACTAGTTACAGACTCCATGGACATACATTAGACAACGTAGAAGCCAGCAAATACCTTGGAATAACCATCAACAAAGATTTAACATGGGATAGACACATAGACAATATTGTTGGAAAGGGAAACAGAACACTCGGTTTCATTAGGCGAAACTTAAGAGACTGCACAAAGCCAGTAAAAGCGGCAGCCTATACAACAATAGTGAGACCAACATTAGAATACGCCTGTGCAGTATGGGACCCCACAACTCAAAAACAGATCAACAAATTAGAGCAAGTGCAAAAAAGAGCAGCACAATTTGCACATAACAACTACACAGACCGTACACCTGGCTGTGTCACCAACATGACCAAACAACTTGAGTGGGTGAGTTTAGAAGAACGGAGGAAAAAAACTCGACTCTGTATGCTATACAAGATCCAGCATGGCCTAGTGGACATCAACAGGCAAGAGTACTTTATACAGAGTGACTGGAGAACAAGAGGGGAACACCGATTCTATCAGGAAAGGACCAGCAGTGATGTTTTAGGCGTATCATTCTTCCCAAGGACCATCAAAGATTGGAATAAATTGCCAACTTCAACAACATCGGCCGACACAGTTGAGGGATTCAGAGCCGCCCTTGAAGGCGTGCTCTGAAAGGGAATAAACAACAACCTCATTGTACATAGTTTTAACTGTATGATACAATGATTTTATCTGTAAATAGTATTTGAGGACTAGCTGTGTCGCCCGGCAAACGCCTAGTTTTCGCGGAACCATTTACATTCGATTCCCGAATCCGGTTCCTTACCAGGAAGAAGAAGAAGAAGAAGAAGAATCCGAAATTAAAACCGGAAATTCTAGTTACCTCCCATGTTGAGTGTTAAAGTTATACATACGGTGCATAGATCTGCATATTGATTCTTGGAAATGAAAATGAAACAATTACTCTTGTATGTTAATTGTTATCACTTTAAATTGAATCTTTTTGAGGGCAAATTGATGACACCATGATGAAGAAAAATAAACTTTAATTTCTCCTTTTTTAAAGTGATTTTGCCTGATGATTTATGTTTTACTTTCAAACTGGCTAACTGTGAAAGTATATACACGATATGCATGCTGAACAGTTAATTTTATGCTCTTTAAAAGAATTTATATGTCTTGGATTACCAAAGTTGATTATTATAATGCTACAGCCATGACAACTATATATATTAATGAAGGGAAGATAACAGGAAACACTTACAATGGCCGAAAATAACAATCACATGTCACAATCAACCAGGGACATGCACAAAAAAAAAACAATGAAATGACAAAAGACAAACATAGATAACGATAGGAACTCGGGATAGCTGGACTTGGTACCGGCACTGGTAACAGCCAGCGATAGGGTTAAACCGGTTTATGGGTACCCAAACCTCCCCTTTCTCTATCCCGTTTCCCTATAGTATAATAAACATACAAAAAAAAAACATGTTTATTTCTTAAGTATTTAACCTTCAAGTTGAAAACGAGGTAATTTGAAAGGGTTTATTTCCTTACACTGTAAAGTTGAACACTGAAATAGCAAAAATATTTTATTTAATAGCAATGCCAATTATAGAAATATTATATGGAAGTTTTGGTCAGTGTTGTTTGTAATCTCAGTGGTGATATTATAAGCTTTTTCCATGACATGTGTGTTGTTTTTCTAAGCTTCACCTTTTAGGTGATAATCGTTGTTTTGAAAACAAAATCATTAAAACTTAAATTACTTAGATGTTTCTCTTGATTGGAAAATTTTTATGACAGCTTGTGTGTACAAATTACTATTACATCTTTGTAAAAGCTAATTGCATTGTGATTAAATGGGTTTTATTAAAATTATCTGATCATAATAATGGCAATACACGAGTCTAATGAGAGAAAATCAGACCACCTTGATCACGTGATTCAGTCCAGGTAAAATGTAAACAACGTGTTGTTGAATAAGTTTTAATTAATAAAAAAACAATAATAAGTCTGAATGGCTTTATTTAAATAATAAAAACAACACAAATACTGCATAGTTTTATAAAAAAGATATAACAGGCATTCATAATTAGTTAACTGTTACCGGCAAACATTGGAACTGATGACATAAGTGCCGATCGCCGATTTCTGTTGAAATCTGCCCTGAAAATATAAAAAAAATCATATTTTTCGACGTTTTTTCAAAATCCCAAAAAAGTGGTGAATCTGAGTGTCGAAAAATTCGAGTAATTACTGTAAATAAAAGTGACAACAAAAGTCCGAATCGATCAAGGGAAGAGACCAGTAAGGAAAATCCGTATAACATTCGACTGAATCAGGGAAACACAATCCGACACAGAACATTTTTGGCAAGCCGTCATATTCCCGACTTGGAACGGGCATTTTATAACTCATTAATAAGTCAATTATTTTTTTTTTAATTATTTTAATACCAATTTGACCACCCATATTTAAGAAAACATCCGTTTTTATTTGGCTTCTGTATACTACAGTATGAGCTAATTAGTCTAATTAATTAAGTGATTTATACAAGCAGATTCATGCAACTTGTTTGTTTAAATAATTAAATTCATATATGGGGCCGGAACTACTTTCAATTTGTGGCCGGATCTACTTGAGGCCGGAACTACTGGGGACGGAAGGACTGGGGACGGAACTACTTGGGGACGGAACGACTGGAAAACTGCTCCGTGATCCACTTGAGCTACACCGCTGAAGTGTTTAAAACTGCAAAGAGATGCCACTTTTTTGTTTAAGGGAAAAATCAAAAGGGCATCTTTTGGGCGTTGGACGAAAGGGGGTCTCATCCCGATTTCCCCGTCATTCAAATGAGCAAATCTCGAAATCCTGGACACTTTTTTGTTAAAAAGAATCCAATTTTTGCCAATCCTGGTATAAAAACACAGCTACTGACCTAGTCCATGTCCCAATGGCATTTTCGTCATGTAATCCCAGGCTTTAGAAAGGACCATCTCTATTTCCCGAAGTTTTAAATGGACAATCCCAGCGTCCCAAAAATGGTCTCCTCCCCCCACTCTTTTGGGAACATTTCTTAATATTAAAAAATCATAAAAATAACAACTGATAATCAAAATATGCAGATTTAGGTGTTTTAAAGAACTCTTGTAATTTTGAGTCCCAGACTGGTGGGACTCAACGGTGAGTACGTTATTGACATTTTATTCTCATTTTAAAAAGACATTTTATTTATGATAGCTTTTGGGTCTAGCTACATAAAGACAAATCACACTATTGTTTATGTGAATACTACAGTCGCAATCATCTATGTCGTCGTCGATTTGTGACATGGTTTTTGCGGTAAGTTTAAGATTTACTTCCCTTTGACCGTTTTGGAAAACGGTGTCTTGGTTGAAAGGGCGCTTCATGGAAAAATCAAAGAGCACTCAAATAAATCACAAGATAGAATTTAAGTGAATAATAGCATGAACAGTATATTTGATAAAACAGGAGATGACTTGAAATTGAATCTAGATTCTGAATCCTTTTCCCGAACTGTCGAAATTAGACATCCCGTACATTGTTAAAGTATATACCGGAATTCCCACTATATACAATTGCTAATTCCGAAGATCCTACCTCCCCTGGCATTATCGATAAATTATCGAAGGACATATTATCATTAAAGTATACCGATGTCTGTAGTTTTTGCATGTCTTACCTGTCAATCTTATGGTATAGATAGAGCTATTAGGTATGATGTTATCACAAGTTAAGGCTGTTTTCACACATCACACTCTTATTTGAAACAAGGACTCATTTTGAAAGCACTGCAGACTAGATATGATGGTCTTACGAGCCATTTATGTGTGAAATTTTGAGATTTCAGTAAAAATTTCAGTATATGCCGTTCAAGTCTAGCTCCAGTTTAAGGACGCTTACCCTCATCACTCAAAACTTTAGAAAGTTATTGAATATGATGGTGTCGGGATCAATTTTCGAATTTTTCTAATTTTGTAATTTTGTCAAAGTATCATAATGTTCACTTACTTTCATCTTTGAAAGATGGATGATGGATGAATCACTTGACTCTGCACAAATCGGTGATTTTTAGTTTTTGCAAAACGTATGGCATTCACCGAGTTACATTGCATGTTGTGTTAATAACTGAATAATTCATTTCATCAAAGTTTCATTTGAGTATAAAATTAAAAAAAAACCCTTACGAACTTCCCGAAGCAAGATAATAAATGAATAGAAAGTACCTTGTTGGGGCTAGAAAAGCACGGTATGGAATGATAGCCAGAGACATTTCATTGTTTTGAAAAAATATTATGACGTAACGTCATTCACTTTGCAAAAGAAAAAGATACGTCCAACTATCGAAAAACAACGTCTAGTGAGGGTACAAAACTAAGATTATCTTTCTGAATCATTTGGTGACCCCTACTTTTTAAAGTGTCAAAATTTAAGATAAATATAAATCTTTGAATATTCAATTTTAAAAGAAAATCCCTGGGTCAGAAGTATTTAAAATATCCGATGTTTTAACTACAAAGTTTGTTTTTATTTTGGCGGGAATGCATTTAAGACCTACTTTCAGTTAAACAGTGATATGTATATAGTATAGAAATACTCCGATTTTAAAGAAGAAGGAATGCTGAATCTAACGGTATACAATTTATTGAATTCGTGGAAATAATACTGAAACGGCAGCTATCCAAAGAAACAACGTATTTCTTTAAAAAATCTCAAATTGACCTATTTTGTCACATTTGTGACTGTTATATCTCGACTATGAGCTCGGTGACATATATTTTTTTTAAGCTTATACTCAAGCCTTAATACAGGGGAACATTTCTGCAGAGTTTGACAAAAATCCCTGGGTCAGATTTAGTAAGTGTGGTTTGTCTTTAAGTGTCCAAAAGGAGTTTTCACGTACGATGTACTGTAAATTGAAATTGACCTTGTTCGATGTACCTGAAATAATTTCATAAAAGTTTGATGTCAATACAGTATTTTGCAAAATACTTTCCTTTACTGATAAAAAATGCATCTAATCAAGGACTTATAATGAGAAGGATATGCAACTCGTACACAATTCATTTTGCATTTTAAAATCTTCAGCGGGATGTTTGATATGCATTCACTTTGCAGCTAACTACTGAAAAAGTTGTAAATGGATTTTTAAAAAAATGATGTTTTTCTGAAAGCTGACACATTTTTACGTTGTTAGAGTAAATTTCGTTTCATTATAGCAAGTACTTTCTTCAATACACGCTGTTGAAGTTTGCAATCAAAACATTTTCATTGATTTGTTTGTAACTTCCGGTTTACATTTGGTAACAAATGGACCACAATTTGCACCGAATGGCTTCAAAAGTAGTCAACAGAATTTCACAAAATTGATATTTTCGTAAAGTGTGACATCTACTGCACTGCCAGAACAATTTTTGTGACAATCTATAATAGAATTATGTTGTTTTAATGCTTTAAAGATAGTGTCCAGAAATTTACAAAATATCACATCCCACGATTTATTTCCAATTTATTGTGAGATGCTTATCCTTCTCATTATATGTCCTTGATCTAATCAAATTGCATTCATTTCTGTGAAATTACAACCAATAGATTGGATCTAGTAGCGAAAAAAGTCAGTGGTGCACTTGTAAGCATACTCTCTTTCTGGTGTGCAGAATGTGCAGGTACAAAAATACTCTAGTTTATTTCTACCTTCATGTCTGACACTGGACTAGTGTGGTTATTCCATCAGAAGAAATACTGTACAGCTTACACTGAAGAACACAGAAAACATTCAATAGAAGACTTGTACATGCTTTTATTTTTGTAGGTTGTAAGGCATTGCCAGAATGCTGTCAGAAACCAAAGTAATCAAGTACAAAGACCTGAAAAATGTAAGTCAGATCATCCTTAATAGAAACCTCAGGTGGTAAGCAGGTTTTGACACTAAATTTTACTCTCAGTAGACAAAAGGACAACAAGATACATAAATTCACCAGTCCTGCAATGATTTTACCAGGCCAAAATAAATTTACCGTACTTCAACTTTTGAGAAATTTTCCAAATTATGCTAGCCCAAAGGACTACCAAATTACAAATTCTAGTAGTCAATCAAATTTACTAGCCTGGGGCTACAGCTATGTCTTCTCTGGTAAGATATTTTGTAGTTATACCCCATGCAACAAAGTTGTGATGAGTATAATATTTTTGATCTGCTGTCAATCAGTCAATTATTCAACCATAAAACAGAGTGGGGAGGGTTAAATTTTATTAGCTCAACTGACCCAAAGGGTCAGTGTGAGCTATTGCCATCAATTGACGTCCGTCGTCCGTCCGTCTGTTAACTTTTCACATTTTCATCAACTCCTCTGAAACCACTGATGCAAATTCAACCAAACTTTACAGAAATGATATATTGAAGGTCTTTAACAAAGATTGCTCATTTCGTTCTGATCCGACAAAAAACATGGCCGCCAGTGTAGAACTTAAAATTAACATTGGACCCTATGGGAGAAACGTCATTTTTATCAACTCCTCTAAAACCACTGAAGCAAATTCAACAAAACTTTAAAGGAATGATGTATGGAAAGTGTTCAACAAAGAATGCTCATTTCATTTCAATTGGACAAAAAACATGGCCGCCAGCACGGAACTTATATTTAACATTGGACCCTAAGGGAATAACGTCATTTTCATCAACTCCTCTAAAACCACTGAAGCAAATTCACCCAAACTTTGCAGGAATTGTGTATGGAAGGTACCTTACAAAGATTGCTAATTTCTTTCTGATCGGAGAAAAAGCATGGCCGCCAGCACGGAACTTCTATTTAACATTGGACCCTATGGGAAAACATCATTTTCATCAACTCCTCTGAAACCACTAAAGCAAATTCAACCAAATTTACAGGAATGACATATGGAAGGTCCTTTACAAAGATTGCTCATTTCATTCTGATCTGACAAAAAACATGGCTGCCATCGCACTACTTATATTTAACATTGGACCCTATAGGAAAAATATCATTTTCATCAACTACTCTTAAGCCACTGAAGCAAATTCAACCAAACTTTACAGGAATGATATATAGCAAGTCCTTAACAAAGATTGCTCATTTCGTTCCAATCCGACAAACAACATGGCCGCCAGCACGGAACTTAAATTTAACATTGCACCCTATGAGAAAACGTCATTTTCATTTTCCTCTAAAACCAATGAAGCAAATTCAACCAAACTTTAAAGGAATGACATATGGAAGGTCCTTTAGAAAGATTGCTCATTATATTTTGATCCAACAAAAAACATGGCCTCCAGCGTGGAACTTATATTTAACATTGGACCCTATGGGAGAAATGTCATTTTCATCATCCTCTGAAACCACTGAAGCAAATTCAACCAAACTTTACAGGAATCATGTATGGTAGGTCCTATACAAAGATTGCTTATTTTGTTTCTGATCCAACAAACAACATGGCCGCCAGCTTGGATTTTATATTTAACATTATACCCTATGGGAAAAACATCATTTTCATCAACTCCTCTGAAACCAATGAAGATAATTCATCCAAACTATAGGAATGATGTATGGAAAGTCCTTTACAAAGATTGCT
>MJUU01058324.1:4301-21095 GCA_002080025.1 Modiolus philippinarum | reverse complement strand
GTTACATTTGGACCGAAATTCTATGATGCACCGTTCAAGAGTTATGCCCCTTGAAAGTTTCGTCACCTCTTTTAGCATGTTTTTTTCTCAAAAACGGTAAGAGATATAAACCTGAAACCTTTTCCATTCAATTTAGGTGATATGTGTTACATTTAAAAATGCCAAGGTCAAAAGGTCATTGGTCACTTTAAACTTTGACCCTAGACCTTGTTTTTGTAATAACTCATAAACCGTAATAGAAAGCTGATAACATGTAATGGCAAAAATGTGTGTCTTGTTAAGATCTACATTTGTTACATAGGGTCCAAAATTATCGGAATAACCGTTTTCGTTTTATGGACCGAAAACCGATTTTGATGTCCGAATTTTGCGTTTTTGCTTATAGCTCAAATACCATTAAAGATAATAAAGACATTCAACGTACAAAATGTTCAGGAAGTCTGACCCTTCAAAATGAGGTCAAGGTCAAAGGTCAAGGTCACAGCCCTATAGCTTTATTTTACGTATAAGTATCAATAAATGTACATATTAAGCTTTGAATGTTGGTTTCATCAATGAATCAATAATGAAACTATTATGACGCAACTTCCTTTCTGATGCAATCCAGAACATATACTAATGAAGTGTTAACCTGGTAATCAAAGTACTACTAACACTGATAGACGAAAGGATAATGATTTTATGACACTAGTTCTTACATAAGGAATAGAAACAAATATTTCAAAACACATAATTACAATCTTTGGTGATACATATACAACACAGCATTTTTTCAAAAAGCAATTGGGTATGGAATCTGGTTTGGGTGACTTGTGTTTGCATGCAAACATATTATCACTCGTTATTATTATTATTATTCCTCAATGATTTTTCAAACATTGTCCAAACATTTTCTCAGAGATGGATGGACCAAGCTTTATGAAACTTGGAACCATTGTAAATACCAACCTCAAGATGTGCAGGAGGGTCTAAAAATTTCCAAAATGACCACGGTCATTGGTCACTTTGATCTTTGACCTCAAACATTCTTATTGGAATAACTCTGAAACCGTTAAAGATAGATGATTAAATGTAATGACAAAATGTTTGTTATGCCATGACGGACATTCGTTACATTTGGACCGAAACTCTATGGTCAGTCCTTCGTGAGTTATGCCCCTTGAAAATTTCGTCATATCTTTAAACATGTTTTTTTTTTCGAAAACGGTAAGAGATAGAAACCTGGAACCTTTTCCATTCAACTTAGGAGATATGTGTTACATTTAAAAATGCCAAGGTCAAAGGTCATTGGTCACTTTGAACATTGACCCTAGACCTTGTTTTTGTTATAACTCTTAAAGGATAATAGATAGCTGAAAACATGTAATTGCAAAAATGTGCGTCTTGTGAAGATCTACATTTGTTACATGGGTCCAAAATTATTGGACCAACCGTTTTCGACCTATGGACCAAAAATCAATTTTGATGTCCGATTTTGAGGTTTTTTGCATATAGCTCAAATACCGTTGAAGATACAAAAAGACATTCAACATACAAAATGTTCAGGAAGACGGGACCTTCAAAACGAGGTCAAGGTCAAAGGTCAATGTCACACCCGAAAACTTTATTTCATGTTAAAATATCAATAAATACGCATATTAAGCTTGGAATATTGGTTTCAGTGATGAATCAATAGTGAGAACATTAGGACGCAACTTCCTTTCTGACGCAATAAAGAAAATATTTTAACCTGCGAATCAAAGCACTACTAGCACTGATAGAGGAAAACATAATGAATTTAAACACTAATTCTGATATGAGGAATAAAAAAACATTAAACTCCGAAAACATGATTACAATCATTGGTGATAAATATACAACATTACATTCTTTCAAAAAGAATTTAGTATGGAATCTGGTTTGGGTGACTTGTGTTTGCATGCAAACATATCATCACTCGTTATTATTATTATTATTATTCCGCCTCAAAAATCATCTTATCCAACCAAATTCTCAGAGATCACTTGCCCAATCATAATCAAATTTCACAGGTAGACAGATCACCACCCAAAGATGTGCACTTGGGTTTTGCAATTTTCCAAATGACCACCATCATTGGTCACTTTGACCTTTGACCCCAAATCTTATTATTGGATTTACTCGGAAACTGTAACAGATAGCTATACAATGTAAAGACAAAAATGTTAGTAAGGTCATACCCGACATTTGTTACATTTAGACCGAAACTCTATGGTTCACCGTTCAGGAGTTATGCCCCTCAAAAATTTTATCATATCTTTTAAGTAGGTTTTTCTCAAAAACGGTAAGAGATAGAAACCTGAAACCTTTTCCATTCATCTTAGGTGATATGTGTTACACTTAAAAATGCCAAGGTCAAAGGTCATTGGTCACTTTGAACTTAGACCCTTGATCTTGTCATTGGATTAACTCATCAACTAAAATAGATAGCTGATAACTTGTAATGGCAAAAATGTGTATCTTGTTAAGATACACATTTCTTACATGGGTCCAAAATTATTGGACCAACCGTTTTGGGCCTATGGACCAAAACGTCTGATTTCGGGTTTTTTGCTTAAAGCTCAAATACCATTGAAGATACAACTAGACATTCAATACAAAAAATGTTAAGAAGGATGTGACCTTCAAAAAGAGGTCAAGGTCAAAGTTCAAGGTCTTGGCCAAAAAACTTTATTTCACATAAAACAATCAATAGATGTACATATTAAGCTTAAACTGTTTGTCAATGATGGGAATATTATGACGCAACTTCCGGGAAAGACCTAGAAATTGTTTTTGAACAATTAACATAAGTTTTCTCACCCGAAAATGGATTGTCAAAATTCAATGGAACTGATATGTATTTAATGTAATTTAAAAATTTTGATATAATTACACACGATAGAGGAAATGCCTTACTTCATAATATATAAATAGAAATGATTTTTCTGATGCAACCACAAAATTGTGTACAGGTTAATAAAAAATACTGATATCACTGACAAACAGAATCATGATCAGTTTTAAGTCCTTAATTCTTAAATCGAGGACGCATTGTTCTTTCAGAGAACATTAAAGAATTAATTCTGGTTGGGCGACTTCTGTGTTTGCTTGCAAACACATTATCACTTGTTATTATTATTTTTCCGCCTCTAAAAATCATCTTGTCCAACAAAATTCTCAGAGACCACTTGTCCAATCTCAATCAAACTTCACAGGAAGGTAGATCACCACCCAAAGATGTGCACTTGGGTGTTGAAATTTTCGAAATGACCACCGTCTTTGGTCACAATGAACTTTGACCCCAAATCTTATTATTTGATTTACTCGGAAATTGTAAAAGATAGCTGATAAAATGTATGACAAAAATGTTACTTAGGTCATGACGGACATTTCTTACATTAAGACCGAAATTCTATGGTCAACCGTTCAGGAGTTATGGCCATTGAAAGTTTCGTCACATCTTTTAAGTTGGGTTTTCTCGAAAACGGTTAAAGATAGAAACCTGAAACCTTTTCCATTCAACTTAGGTGATATGTGTTACATTAAAAAATGCCAGAGTCAGAGGTCATTGGTCACTTTGAACTTTGACCCTAAATCTTGTTTTTGTAACAACCCTTAAACCGTAGTAGATAGCTGATTAAATGTAATGGCAAAAATATGTGTCTTAAGTTCTTCATTTGTTACATTGGTCCAAAATTATTTGACCAATTCTTACTATTTAAATGAATGAAAATTACTTCATTATATATCATTTTTGGTTTGACATTGATAACCTTCACGTCAACTGAAATTAGAATTTTATTTGTGGTATAGGTGATGACAGGTATATAAATATATTTAAATAATAGGGGAAATATAAACCATCTGTTCTAATTAACTAGTTAAGATTATAAAATATTTTTACCTAAAACAACCAGTGTTACGCATGTGGCATTTATCAACTTTAGATTTGACAGTTTAATTACTGGTAGTCATACAGCTAAATAATTGAAACTGTTAAAACTTTATGTAACCAAAAAAAAAAAAAAAAAAAAAAAAAAAAAAAAAACACCATGTAATATTTAAAAAAAGAATTGATCATATCATATGATGTAACAGGATATGAAGTTTTCATCTTGAATCAAAGCACTACTAGCACTGTTCGATGAAAACATAATGAGTTGAAGACACAAATTCTTACATGATGAATAAAAAAGGAAATTATTTCAGAACACATTAATCATCGGTGTAAAATTTACAACAAAACATTATTATTATTATTATTCCTCAATGGATTTTACAAACTTTGTCCAAACTTTATCTCAGAGATGGGTAGTCATAATGACACAACTTTCTGACGCAATCCTTGTAAATTTTGACCAGTGAATCAAAGCACTAATCGCACTGGTAGACGAAAACATAATGACTTTAATAAACTAATTCTTACATAAGGAATAAAAAAAAATATTTCAGAACAACTTATTACAATCATTTGTGGTACATATACAACACAGCATTTTTTTTTCAAAGAGCAATTGAGTATGGAATCTGGTTTGGGCGACTTGTGTTTGCATGCAAACATATCATCACTCGTTATTTTTTGTTATTATTCCTCAATGATTTTAATCTTGTCCACACATTTTCTCAAAAATGGTTGGTCTAAAGTCAATGAAACTTGGTAACATTGTAGATACCAACCCCAAGATGTGCAGAAAGGTGTAAGAATTTCCAAAATGACCACCGTTATTGGTCACTTTGGACTTTGGAAACACATGATCACTCGTTATTTTTCAGTATTATTCTCCAACGAATTTTATGAACTTTGTCCAAACAATTTCTCAGAACTGGGTAGTCAAAACTTAATAAAACTTAACATCATTGTAGATACCAACCCCAGGATGTGCAAAAAGGTCTTGGAATTTCAAAAATGACCACCGTCGTTAGTCACTTTGAACTTTGACCTCAAACCTTGTGATTGGATTATTTCGAAAACCGTAAAAGATAGCTGATAATATTTCTGACAAAAATGTTTATTAGGTCATGACGGACCTTTGTTACATTTGGACCGAAATTCTTTGATGAACCGTTTATGAGTTGTGTCCCTTGAAAATTTCGTCATATCTTTAAACATGTTTTTTTCTCTAAAACGGTAAGAGATAGAAACCTGGAACCTTTTCTTTCAACTTAGGTGATATGTGTTACATTAAAAAATGCCAAGGTCAAAGGTCATTGGTCACTTTGAACTTTGACCCTAGACCTTGTTGAATTAACTCATAAACTGTAAGAGATAGCTTAAAACATGTAATTGCAAAAATATGTGTCTTGTTAAGATCTACATTTGTTACATTGGGTCCAAAATTATTGGACCGACCGTTTTCGGCACATGGACCAAAAACCGATTTTGACGTCCGATTTTAAAGTTTTTTGCTTATAGCTCAAATACCACCATTGAAGATACAAAAAGACATTCAACAAACAAAATGTTCAGGAAGACGATACCTTCAAAATGAGGTCAAGGTCAAAGGTGAAGGTCACACCTAAAAACTTTTTTTCATGTTAAAGTATCAAAAATACACATATTAAGCTTGATATTATGGTTTCATCAAAGAATCAATAACGAAAACATTATGATGCAACTTTCTTTGGACGCAATCCAGAAATATTTTGACCTGTGAATGAAAGCACTAATAGCACTGATAGACGAAAACATAATGGGCTAAAGATACCAATTCTTACACGAGGAATAAAAAAAAAATATTTTAGAACACATTATTACAATCATTGCTGATAAATTTACAACACAACATTTTTTCAAAGAGCAATTGAGTATGGAATCTGGTTTGGGTGACTTGTGTTTGCATGTAAACATATTATCACTTGTTATCATTATTAAGTCTAACAAACGAAGTTGGGAGACTTATTGTTTTTGTTGCGCTTCTTATTATTATTTTTCTTCCATCCTTCTTTATTCCGGTCGCAATGAACTTGTCCGAACCAGATCTCAGAGACAACAACACCTACAGCTTTGAAACTTTGTAGGATGTTAGCCCCATATATCTAGATGTGCAATCAGGAAAAAATTATCCAGGAGGGGCTCATTTAGGGTCGTTTGGGGGGCTCAAAAAGGGATGGGCTTGTCCAATGTTAACCCTATGGGAAAATGAAGTTTTGAATGTTTTGCATTATATTTCTCACTGTATCTCACTAGCTTAATGACACTTCATAGGAAAGATGTATGTCTATTAGAAAGAGTTTCATGGTATTGGAAATTTCAAAATAACAACCGTTGCCATGGAAACCATACCAAAAGATGGACATTTTGGGAAAATAGTAGTTTTGTTGATAATAGCATTTGGATAACAGCAATTTGCATTTCTAAGATTATAAGGGGAACCCCTGCCCAAATTTTATTTGGAAGGGGGTTTAAAATTGATTGTAATGGTAAGGAAAATTTCAAAATAACTATGGTTGCCATGGAAACTATACAAAAAAGTTAAAATTTTGAGAAAAAACGTCTCCCATACAAGAAATGACAAAAATGTTTTCTTTTCGCGTCACACAGTACTTTCGTTCAGTTTTTGCCATATGCTATCACTTTTTCATGTCCATCTAAATTTTCGGAAAGGACCGCCCCAATTGCCTGATTACTAGCGTCGGTATCTAAATAGAAAGTCTCCGAAAATTGTGGTTGAATTAAAATTGGTGCAGTTGTCAATTTGTGTTTAAGCTGCTCAAATGCTTGCTGACATTCATCAGTCCAAAGAAAGGATGTGCCCTTTTCAGTTAATTTGTGAAGACATTTGGCAATTTGTGCAACATTTTGAATATATTTCCTATAATACCCACAAAGACCCAAAAATGATCTGATTTCTGTAACGTTCCTGGGTACTGGCCATTCCTTTACACATTTAATTTTGTCCGGATCGGTTGCAACACCCTCACTAGAGACAATGTGCCCAAGAAAAGAAACGTGTTTTGGAAATAAGTGGCACTTTTTAGGTTTGAGTTTTAACCCAGCTTCACCTAGACGTATGAAAGCCTTTGTAAGATTAACTATCATATCAACAAATGTTATCATCCAAATACACGAGGCAGATATCAAATTGTAGTCCTGAAATCACATTTTCCATTAATCTTTCAAAGGTGGCCGGGGCACAAGTAAGGCCGAAGGGCATTACCCGAAATTGATAATCCACGCCTAGTAGCAAATGCAGTTTTAGCGCGATCAGCTTCACTCACCTCCACCTGCCTATACCCCGAGCATAAGTCAAGGGTCGAGAACCATTTATTCCCAGACAACTGTTCAAGTGAATCGTCAATGCGGGGAAGGGGGTATCCGTCTTTTATAGTTAAGGCATTGAGAAGTCTGTAGTCAACACAGAAACGCGTAGACCCATCTTTCTTACAAGCAAGGGCAATCCCCGATGACCAAGGTCCATTGGCAGGCTCAATAACATTTCTACTTAACATATCATCTAAGTGCTTATCTATTTATTACCTCATAGCTATAGGGGTACGCCTTGGTGGCTGCTTTACAGGCTTTGAGGAACCCGTATTGATAGTATGTTGCACAATTTTGGTTCAACCCAAGTCTTGATCAGAAGATGCAAATAAATCCTTAAACTTATAAATTAAATCCTGAACTTTTACTCTTTCATTATCCTCCAGACTTTCTCCCGTACGTTGTATCAATTTTCCAATTTACCCTTCAACTTGACTTCACTCTTTTTGGAACCACTTAGGTTTTGATTATCCATCACTTTTTACACTGGACTAAACTCACCAACTACCGTTCCAGATCTCATTACTTGTACATTGTCGGAGACATTCATTAGCCTAACTGGTTCTGAATTACTGGCTTTAACGAATGTTTTGGCTACCAGNCCCCCCCCCCCCCCCCCCCCCCCATTCTCTACAAAGTTATCATATGGTTCAATGATCCCGTCTCCTTCCCCATCTTTAGACTTTCTGACTGATCCTTGAACAATCAATTCTGACCTAGGCTTTTAACTAATATTATCACAAACTGAAACCCTGTAACACCCAAGACGGCCTTCATAATGTGGAGGAATTTCATGCTGTCCTATGAGAAGGTTATTTTCTGCAAGATCAATTTGACACTGTGTTTTCTTAAGGAAGTCTACTCCTAAAAGTCCATCAACAGATATATCGGCTACCATTTCCCCACTCTCACTTGTGAAATTCCCTATTTTTAATGAAAACAATCCCTTGCCATTTATCTGGAGTGAAGTGCCATTCGCGGAAAGGACAGTCTGTGTTATCTGGTTAAGCATTGGCCTTTCATCAAAAGGAATGGAGTGGAATATTTTCTTTGAAATTAAGGTAACCGTGGCCCCAGTATCAAAAAGAAATTTCCCTTGGATGTTATTAATCTGCAATGTTACATATACCCCTGCTTCGGGACAAGTATTATTCAACCCTAAATAAGCTTACTGATGTTGAAGAGCCTTTCGTCTAACTACACGAGGATACAGGAGACGAACTCTTGGTGGTTTACCTTCCTTGTTATTCTCTGTTTGGGCCTTTTGACCATAACGCTGAATGTGTTCCTGTTCACCACACCTAAAACAAACAACGTCTGTACTTTTAGAATTACCCGAATTCTCCGTACTCCTTTTGTACTGATCTAGTTCTGTCCTAAGGGCATCGAGTTTCTTATCAAAAATTTTAAACATGCCATCCAATTTTCCTAACCACTCGCTTTCCTCTCTATTATCTTTGTGAGCATGCATCTCATTCTCTTGTGTTGTCATGCGCAAATGTGCTCTGTTCGAATCAGTTTTTCTCTCTGCTTTGTAATACGCCTCTTATTCTACAGAAGGCATATTGCCTGATTTAAATTTTCGGGGCGACTTTGTTTTACGCAAAGGCACATCTCAGAATTGATCAATACGTCAAGGAAATGTTCCTTAGCAAGAGTCTCTTTAACTTCACTTAGTGCTTGGGGATATGCTTTATTAGTGAGTCTCCTTATCGCCTGTCCTTACTCTGGCAGCGTCTCGGCGGCACGTTGCCTTCTTTCCTTCAACTGAACACGATATAGTTCGTTTTGATTGGGTGCGGCAAATCGCTCTTCTAATCCCTGTACAAGTTTTTCATAATTTGACTTGTCCTTGTCAGGCAGATCGCCAAGTATACCCTGGGCTTGTCCCCTTAGCGCTGCTGCAAGAAAAAGACCCATGTCAGCTTTCCCCAAATTGTTATTGACAGCGCATGCTTCAAAATGGGACTTGTAATCTTTCCACTCACTAGATCCATCTTAAGTGGCTGGTTTTACTTCACGACGAGAATTACTCTCCTTTCTCTCTTTTGTCTCTCTCTTCCCCCTAAATTCAACGTGTGGCCTGCGAACTGAAGTAGTCCTACCCTTAGGAGAGGTGTTTTCTGACGGGCCCCGTGATTTGTAAGTTCACTTTGTATATAAGGCCCATATAATGAGGGTGGCTGGACTTCCCTTCTGTGTTCTTGTGGTATATTTGATAGACCCATGGTGACCTGAAGTAACTCCAGAATCTTGGTCATCATAACTCTGACCCTTTTGGGTGGAATGGGACATTGGAACTGTATTTTGGTTGGACCTTATACTTTCCATTCTTTGACGAATTTCCCGCTCCAACAAACTGATTTGGTCTTCAAGATTTTGCATGTATGCCATGTTTGCAAATTTTATCAATACAACAAACTAAATCCCACCACTGCCACCAAACAGATGTCACGTGCCACAGGGGGTAGCTGGCCAACTGTTCCAATACTACGTGACAAAAATATGGGATCGTGCCGAGGTCACTTCCCCGGATTAAGTTGTGTATTATAAACTCTAAGCTTAGATGTTAAGACAGTTCCCTATTCTAAATGACAACTCTTTATCACAAATTCTCAAGTGAGATCAACCAAGACTTATATCCACTAATACGAGGCCTTGTAACAATACCCAGTCTTCTATCTTTCAATTCCTTATTCAGTATTTGGCAGAATAGCCACTGGTCCCTTACGTTAAAATGCCGGTATTGCAATTCCCTATATTACTACTCAGTAGCAACTCCCGCTATACTGCCTTTTCACGTTTGTATAACAACTCCCGATATATTACAACTCCCGCTATACTGCCTTTTCAGGTTTGTATAACAAGTCCCGATATATTACCTTATTCAGGCTTATATATCTTTATCACAGTCCTTTTTCAGGTCTGATATCTCGGTGTAACCTTACGGAATGGCTCTCTCAACTGTACGGCTTGAGAGCCAAAGACACTGTGTCGTCTTACAAAGGAACAGTTGCTTTTATACTACAATTTGGACCAAAGTATTATTTCAAACACCCCTATGGACGAGTCTATATTTATTCATCTGATGAACGTTTATACTTGAGGCTCACATGAGCCTGTATCGCTCACCTGGTGACTGGTTTTATTTATTGTCACCAAGAGACCATCCATTAATGTAATTATTATCCATACTATACACCAGTTCACCAGATGTTACAGTTTCTGACGTACATACTTAAGTCACAAGCTTTGAAAGAAACCACCCAAGGACTATTGTGACCAAGTTTAGTTCCCATTGGCTCAGTAGTTTCAGAGAAGATCTTTGAATGCATTTCACATAGGGTCACTATGTTAAACTATGTTTCCCCCTGGCGGTCATCTTGGATGTGGTATCAACATGAAAATCACAAACTTTAAAGGCGACCACCAATGGACTATTGTAACCGAGTTTGGTTCCAATTAGCTCAATAGTTTCAAAGATCTTTGAATGCATTTCAGATAGGGTCCTTATGTTAAACTATGATCCTTGCTGGCGGCCATCTTTGATGATGTACCAACATAAAAATCATAAACTTTGAAGTGGATCACCAATGAACTATACATTTTAACCAAGTTTGGTTCCAATTGGCTCATTAGTTTCAGAGAAGAAAATCTTTGAAAGCATTTCAGATAGGGTCCTTATGTTAAACTATGTTCCTCGCTGGCGGCCATCTTGGATGATGTACCAACATAAAAATCACAAACTTTAAAGTGGATCACCAATGGACTATTTTGACAAAGTTTGGTTCATATTGGCTTATTAGATTCATAGAAGAAGATCTTTGAATGCATTTCACATAGGGTCCTTATGTTAAACTATGTGCCTCGCTGGCGGCCATCTTGGATGATGTATGAACATAAAAATCACAAACTTTGAAGTGGATCACCAATGGACTATTGTGACCAAGTTTGGTTCCAATTGGCTCAATAGTTTTAGGGAAAAAGATCTTTGAATGCCTTTCCCATAGGGTCCCTATGTTAAACTATGTTCCCTGCTGGCGGCCATCTTGGATGAGATGCGAACCTGCTCGACATCTGTAGAACTTGTAGTCCTCGATAAGCTTAACACTTTTGCAATTTAAACTTAACCTCTATCACAAATAGTTTTTGAAATAAAAGTAACTAGAGCTGTCGGCAAAGCCAAACTAATACCCCCGCAACTGCATTTGAGTACCAAGACATGTCATTTTGAAATTTGACCTTCAGTCACATGGTAATTGGAAAGTAAATCTAACAGAAATAAAGCCTGTCAGGACTGAAATTACAGGTTTTATTCTAATTAGTTCATATCTGGTACTGCATTTAAAGGGTAAAACATTAAATAATATATAATTCGGCGGATACAAAGCTGATTTAACCAAGCTTTCGGCACAAAATGTGGAAGGATCTACTATCATTAAGGTCAAAGTCAAGGTCACAGTGACCTAAATTTGGTACGCGACACATCGTCTTCCCATGATGCATCAACACACCAAGTTTGATAATCCTAGGTGCTACGGTACAAAAGTTCTGCTCCGGACACGGTTTTACAATCAAAAAGGTCAAAGGTCAAAGTCAAGGTCACAGTGACCTAAAGGAGTAGGGGCGGTTAGGGTCTTGTTTGGACTGAAAAATAAATTTGGTTGAATTTACTGAATTTTCTCATTGAAATGTTCTATGGGTATGACTTTTTAGTAAACAGTAACAATTCTCAAATATTGATACATGATTATAGAGTTTTTGAGTGTAGAAGAAGGGACACATTGACGATTTTGACAAATGACAAATATCACCAATTTTGACTACTTTTTCTGAATAGGAAATATTGAGCACATGCAAGAACCATAAAAATATTTGTATGAGAGGTTCAATTCATTTGTACCAATAAGTTGGTAAAGTATCTAATTATGTCGCCCAAACGAAGTTTGGGAGACATATTGTGTTTACTCCGTTTCTTATAATAAAGTCGCCCAAACGAAGTTTGGCGACTTATTGTTTTTGCTCCGTTTCTTATTATTATTATTATAATTATTATTAAGTCTCCCAAACGAAGTTTTGAGACTTATTGTTTTTGTTGCTTTTCTTATTAAGTCGCCCAAACGAAGTTTGGCGACTTATTGTTTTTGCTCCGTTTCTTATTATTAAGTCTCCCAAACTTCGTTTGGGAGACTTATTGTTTTTGTCCCGTTTCTTATTATTAAGTCTCCCAAACGAAGTTGGGAGACTTATTGTTTTTGTTGCGTTTCTTATTATTATTCCGATTTCTTTCTTTCTTCTCGTCTCCATGAACTTGTCCGAACCAGATCTCAGAGACCATAACACCCAAAACTTCCAAACTTTGAGGGATGTTGGCCCCATGTATCTAGTTGTGCATAAAACAAAAATTTTCCCAAAGAGGGTTCATTAAGGTTACATTTGGGGGGCTCAAAAAGGGGTGGGGTCGCCAATGTTAACCCTATGGGAAAATGAAATTTTGGATATTTTTCAACTTATTTCTCACAGTATCTCAAAAACTTTTAATACTAGCTACATGAAACTTCATAGGAAAGGTGTTTGTAATGTAAGAAAGGGTGCTACAGCATTGGAAATTTCAAAATAATTTCGGTTGTCAAGGAAACCAAACCAAATAATGGAAATTTTGAGAAAAAAGTAGTTTTTGTTAATGATTATATTTTGATTACAGCAATACATATTAAATATGTTATAAGGGGAACCCCTATACAGTTCTATGGAAGGAGGTTTGAAATTGGCTTATATGGACAAAAGAGCATTTGGTTGCCATGGAAACAAAACCAGAAACTTTTTTTTGGGAAAATCCGGGTTTCTGATTAAAAAGAAGGAATTTTGAGAAATATGCATTACATAGGTTATAAGGGGAACCCCTGCCCAAATTTTTTTGGGAAAGTGTCTTAATTTATGTGTAATGACAAAAGAGCATTTGGTTGCCATGGAAACAAAACCAGAACCTTATTTTTTTGAAAAATCAGGTTTTCTGATAAAAAAGAAGGAATTTTGAGAAATATGTATCACAAAGGTATTAAGGGGAACCCCTGCCCAATTTTTTTTTTGGGAAAGTGTCTGAAATTATGTGTAATGGACAAAAGAACATTTGGTTGCCATGGAATCAAAACCAGAACCTTATTTTTTTTGGAAAAATTAGGTTTTTTGATAAAAAAGAAGGAATTTTGAAAAATATTTATTACATAGGTTATAAGGGGAACCCCTGCCCAAATTTTTTTTCGGAAAGTGTCTGAATTTATGTGTAATGACAATAGAGCATTTGGGTGCCATGGAAACAAAACCAGAACCTTATTTTTTGGAAAAATCAGGTTTTCTGATAAAAAAGAAGGAATTTTGAGAAATATGTATTACATAGGTTTTAAGGGGAACCCCTGCCCAAATTTTTTTTTTGAAAGGGTCTGAAATTATGTGTAAAGACATAAGAGCATTTGGTTGCCATGGAAACAAAACCAGAACCTTATTTTTTGGAAAAATATTGTTTTCTGATAAAAAAAGAAGGAATTTTGAGAAATATATATTACATAGCTTATAAGGGGGACCCCTGCCCTATTTTGTTTTTTGAAAGGTTCTGAAATTGAAAGTTATGGTCAAAAGAGCATTTGGTTGCCATGGAAACGACACCAGAAACTTTTTTTTTAATCTGTTCTTTTTTTTACAAAAGAAGGAATTTTGAGAAATATGTATTACAAAGGTATTAAGGGGAACCCCTGCCCAAATTTTTGAGGGGAAATGGTCTGAAATTGTGTGAAATGACAAAAGAGCATTTGGGTGCCATAGAAACAAAACCAGAACCTTACAGTACTTGTAGGGTAAAACATAACCATTTTATGGTGTATGGTGTATGGTGTAATGGTGTATGGTTCAATGGTGCATGGTGTATGGTTCAATGGTTCATGGTGTATGGTGTAATGGTGTATGGTGTTGCAACGTGAACCATACACCATACACCATGAACCATACACCATACACTATGAACCATACACCATACACCATGCACCATAACCCATACTCTGTACTCGGTAACTCTGGACCATACACCAGACACACGATCGAGCGACACGATGTGAACGAGAGACAATGAACTGCATGGCGCCTCGGGACTGGTGCAATCGAAGTTAATTTAAAATACATTTTCAAAAATATGTTAACCTTATAAAGCAATGATAAAGAAAATTAATCGTGCTTTTCATGCGCCAGCAGGTGGCTATTTTCTACAACCATGAAATAATAATTATTAGCCAAAAGAAACGCAAAAAACATCTAGTGACAAAAAGCGCATATCTTTTTATTTTTTAACTAAAACCGAAAATGTGAATATAAAACCGCAAAAACATATCTTTTTAATTTGTATTTTAACGTATTTTTTAATTTTCCGCCGAACGCCGATGGACAATCAAATTGTGTTCGCGAAGATCGCGCTGGTTCATGACACATATTTTTCAATAAATTTTGCCATAAACTTGACAAAAGTAATATTTTTTTTCAACAATTTCACAATCCCGAAAAGTTGCGAGAAAATATTATGATATATCCTGCCTCTAGTAAATTCCTGAGACGTCGATTGGTCAAACGACGTCACGTGCCGACCGTGTATATTCCATATCGGGTGCAACTGATTAATATACCGTTTGTGACCGCCATTACGCGGCGTCACTGTACGTTTTTAAATAGGTTTTTGGCAATTTACTGGACTCTCGGCAGGATATAAACATTACACAGTATGTAAGTGACCTAATATGGTATATACACGGTCAGTAAATTGAATATTGGGCTCGAGCTACGCTCTCGCCCAATATGAAATTTACTGACCGTGTATATACCATATTAGGTCACTTACAGACTGTGTAATATATAATGTCGTATTGATGTCCAAATACTCACATTGCGCAAAATGATATTTTACCATTGGTATAAGGGACCGACCATTTAACTTGAAGGGGGGGCTATGGTTTTTTTCTAAAAAAATATTTTGGATCTGATTTTATGTGAAAAAAATATTTTGGCTGCCAAAATGATGGAAAAAAATTTTCTGAATGAGGCTTTCTGCCCAAAAAAATAATGTTAATTTTGAAAAAAAATATTTTGTTGATACGTGTGCAAAAAATAAATAATTTTCTGTCCAGAAAAAAAAAAACCATAACCCCCCCTTCAGGTTAAATGGTCGGTCCCTAATGTTCCCTAAAACATGAAAGAAATTTACAAACACTCATATTTAGTATGATTTGCTGCAAATGTCAACTAAAACTCAAATTTGGCACACATTTGTCGAAACCATGCAACATATATGGTATATGCATAGTATATGCCATTTTGTCAGAATACTATCTAGCTGCTGTGACTGATGTGGTACAAATTTCCTGAACAGATGCAACAATAAGGCTATCAAAAGTATGCAATATGGTGTAAATGCCATCTAATACTCAAATTTAGTACAAATTTACTGAAAATATGCAACAATATAGATAGAGATGCCATGCAATATGGTGTAAATGCAATCTAGTACTCAAATTTGGTGCAAATATACTGAAAACATGCAACAATAGGGATACTGATAGGATGCGATATGGTGTAAATGCAATCTAGTTCTCTAATTTGGTACAAATTTACTGGAAATATGCAACAATATGGATATCGATAGTATGCGATATGATGTACATGTCATCTCGTACTCAAATTTGGTACCAATGTACTGAAAATATGCAACAATATGGATATCGGTATTATGCAATATGATCTAAATGTCATCTAGTACTCAAATTTGGTACAAATATACTGAAAACATGCAACAATAGGGATATCTATAGTATGAGATATGGTGTAAATGCCATCTAATACTCAAATTTGGTACAAATATACTGAAAATATGCAACAAAAGGGATACCTATAGTATGCGATATGATATAAATTCCATCTAGTACTCAAATTTGGTAAAAATATACTGAAAACATGCAACAATAGGGATATCGATAGTATGCAATATGGTGTAAATGCCAATTAGTACTCAAATTTGGTAAAAATTTACTGAAAATATGCAACAATAGGGATATAGATATTATGCGAAATGATGTAAATTCCCTCTTATACTCAAATTTGGTACAAATATACTGAAAATATGCAGCAAAAGGGATATCAATGCATGCGATATGATATAAATTCTATCTAGTACTCAAATTTGGTACAAATATACTGAAAATATGCAACAAAAGGATATCGATAGTATGCAATATGATTAAATGCCATCTAGTACTCAAATTTGGTAAAAATTTACTGAAAATATGCAACAATAGGGATATTGATAGTATGCGATATGATGTAAATGTCATCTAGTACTCAAATTTTGTACAAATATACTGAAAACATGCAACAATAGGGATATCGATAGTATGCGATATGGTGAACATGGCATCTAATACTTAAATTTGGTACAGATTTACTGAAAATATGCAGCAATAGGGATATCGATAGTATGCGATATGATATAAATTCCATCT